>PVIU01001611.1:180538-205225 GCA_004026605.1 Ondatra zibethicus | reverse complement strand
CTATCTATCTATCTATCTATCATCTATCCATCTATCATCTATCTATCTATCTATCTATCCATCTATCATCTATCTATCATCTATCCATCTATCATCTATCTATCTATCATCTATCTATCCATCTATCATCTATCTATCTATCTATCTATCTATCTATCTATCTATCTATCAATCATCTATCTATCCATCTGTCATCTATCTATCTATCTATCTATCTATCTATCTATCTATCTATCTATCTATCTATCTATCATCTTTCTATCTTTCTATCATCTATCTATCATCTATCTATCTATCTATCTATCTATCTATCTATCTATCTATCTATCTATCTATCTATCACCTATCTATCTTTTATGGCACCGGTATTTTGCCTGCATGTATGTCTGTGTGAGGGTGTTGGATCCCCTGGAACTGGAATTAAAGACAGTTGCAAACTGACATGTGGGTGCTGACAATTGAACCCGGTCTTCTGGAAGAGAAGCCAGTGCACTTAACTGCTGAACCATCTCTCCAGATGATATTTTTAAAGGAACTCCCTAAGCAGGGAGAGAATCACTTTAATAAAAATGCGAGCGTTAAGTGAGCTAAGCCAGGTGTAAAAGGGCAAAGCATGGCTGGCTTTACTCACATGAGGAACCCAAATCAGTGAAGTCATAGAAACAGAATAATTGGCTAATGATTGGCAAGGATAGTAGTGGAGTGTTGCTTAATAATGTACCCTACAGAAGTTCAGTTTAGATGATGATGGAGTTCTGGGACTCACTGGATAATGATGGTGCTTGCACAAACACGTACTGAACACCACTGGAGTGGACATATATATATAGGTTTGAAACTGGACTAAAAGATGGCTCCCAAGTTAAGAGCACCTGCTGCTCTTCTGCAGAACTTGAGTTGGGTTCCTGCCTCCCACATGGGACAGCTCTCAACAGCCTGGAACTCCCCGGGCATTGCATTCATATGCATGTACCCGCACTCAAAGGCATATGTACATATTTAATTAAAATTAAAAGTCAATCCTTTTGGGGAGAGTCCTTAATCCTTTTTTTAAAAAAGTAAAAGTAAATACAAAGCCATTACACATATTTCTGAGGGACTTTGCACATCAGAGCTTGGTACTTTTCTTTGTCTATTTGAATTTGTGAGCAGTCCACCTGGCGACCATGCGGAACTTTGTATTGGAGCGTGACAACATCTGTCTCGTAGCGCAGACTGAGGTCGGTTGAGGCTGTTTGTATAATCACTGGTGGTGAGATCAGGAAGATGCAAAGTGGGTGTGTACTGAAGGGCAGTTCAGCCGGCCTTCTAGACCTTAAATTAGAGTGACGAGCGTAAACACGGCAAAGAGGTTTCCCCCCCAACTAAATCGCAATTATATTTTAAATTACCTACAATTACCAGAAACCATCTCAAAGCTAGAAATTAACTTCTTAGGCGCAGGTCCCAGCAGATCAGCTGTTAAATGGAACCTCTTGCACCCCAGAACCTGTTGCTTCAGCTACGCCAGGGAGAGCAGCAGGGAGGCGGAGCCTGAGGTTCACTATCACGTGACAGAACAGCTGTCTGCGGAGTTGCAGGGTCATATTTTTACAGCTTCCCAAATTAACAGTTTCATTCTATTCAGGGCCATTTTCCTGAAATACAGTGTTTGTTTTCTTTTGGAGAGCAAGTGAGTGTTTTATTTTAGACTTCAGTGGAACAATTTCTATGCAACCAGTTTGGTCATCTAGTATTTAGGGCATGGAATTTGGACCAGGAACTACTGAGAATATTCCTGACTGGTGGCCACGATCTTGGTAAATGTTCTTCTCTTCCAAGCTTCAGAGTGATTGTTAGATACAGGGTTGGTTTTCACCACGTAGACTAAGCTGCCTTACCTGGCCTTCATTGTCCTCTCTCTTTCTGTGAGAATATGCAGTGTTCCAGACCAGCCTCTCCTACACTGCCTGGCTAGTGTGCATCTCAGCAAGGGACGGACTCGAAGTCATGAACAACACTGTAGAGCTCATTGCAGTGTTAACATTTGCACCGACTACTTTGGGGAATGGATTGGCTGGTTGTAAAGATCATGCATGGTCTGCTGTTTCTCTGAGAACTCAGAGTGAGTCTTTTGTCCTCAACTCCCATCTCCTGCTGGAATTCACCTCTTCAACAGCCTCTGGAATCATTGTTTTCTGAAATAATTTCCTCACAACTTCTCGACATCTCTGCATGGCCAGCAGCTGTATGAGTCTGGAGTCTCTAGTGGAAAACGATCAATAAAATGAATATATATTTCAAAATATATATGTTAAAATATTAGATAGGCTTACTGATAAGGAATGGGCAGTCAACAATGGCTGTCTGCCTCCTGGAGAGGCCAAACATCTGGTTAGCTACTCAGGTCCTGAGTCCAGATGTCTGTCTATGCAGTTCCAATCTGAAGGCTGGGATTGGAAGCCAAGGAGCCAGAATGGTGAAGTTACCAAGGGATCGTGGCGGCGGCAGCAGCAGCGAGACAAATTTCCCCCACTCAAAAGAAAGCAGGGCAGCTCTTTTCTCTGACTGCTTTACAGCTAGGCTCTCACTGGAAGGTGCCATCTACTCTGGGGAAGGGTCTCTGTCAGGTAATCCTTGCTGAAAATAGTCTCACAAACTCTTCCAGATATCATCAAATTAAGAATCAAGATTAATAATTACACAATACGCTGACTTCTCCTGACTTCTCTGACTCTTCCGTGTGTTACTCTCCGCTCACCCAGGAAGCCTTGGTTTGTGTTGTTGGCTGTATTTAGCTTGCTCACCCTATTTCCCCGCTGCCTGATTAACTCACAGTGTATGAGACTATTTAGGACCACAGCTAGAGGGGTCGTTCTTCTAGAAGCCACTATACTACTTAAGACATCCTTTTGCAATTCATTTATTTAATAAAAACAGTGAGCATGGAGGATACACGTCATGGTATGACTCAGTGAGGCTCTTCTCGTCTCCGTAAGCCTCTGCTCGTCTGTAAGTATGGGGAAAGGGAGGGAAGGCCAGGTGAGAAGGAGTTTTTAAGTGTAGAGAAAGGTGGGGTGAAATATATAATTTTCACATTTCTCTCAACCATGGCCTCAGAAAGTGCAGATGAAATCCAAGCATCCGGCAGAGGACGGTTCCGTGTGTGTGGACTCCATGTGTGCTGCACTAACAGAAGACTTTGGTCGGTGTTGCGCTCAGCCGCCCTTCTGAGACTCTTCAGGATGTGATTCTAGAGTTCGATTGAAATAGCTGTGACTGGGGGATAATTGTGAAGATTGTTCTGATTCTTTTGTTCCATTTAATAAAGTCATGCTCCTTTCAACAAACTCCTGGGAGATTTCTGAGGAATAGGCAGGCAGGTATAAAATTAAAAGATAATAAAAACCTGGGCTAAAATATCTACCATCATGGTGTACCAGCAGAAAGACTTGTTTATTATTGTGTGCCAAGTGCACAAAGAAACGAGTGTCACTGTGATGTTTTCCTGTATGCACACACTGTGCTTCGAACATATTCAGCTCCTATCACCCTCTTTTATTATCCTTCCTTTTCCCTAATCATCTCTTTCTTGGTACGTGTGTATGTGCATGCATGCGTACGTGTGTGTGTGTGTGTGTTCTTTTTCTAGATTTACTGTGAAAGAAAAAATGTGACACTTGCCTTTCCAGGCTTTACTTATTTCACTTACTATAATGGTATCCAGTCCAATGTATTTCCATGTAAACAGCGCCATTTTATTCTTCACAGCAAACTAAAACCCTTTTATGTATAAGTGCCGCTTTTTTTGGGGGGGTGTTCAAGATATGGATTTTCTGTGTAACAGCCCTGACTGCCTGGAACTCACTTTGTAGACAAGACTGGCCTTGAACTCACAGAGATCCACCTGCCTCTGCTTCCCAAGGACTGGGATTAAAGGTGTGCTCCACCATAGCCTAGCAAGACACTTTTCTCTCTCCAGCTATCTGTCAACAGGCAACCACGTGGATCTAGTAACGTGATGGTAGTGACTGCCACTGTTGAGTGTGTTCTGACTTTGGGCCCTTCAGGTGTGTACCAAGGGTGGTTCAGCTGGATCGCATAGGAGTTCTGTTTCTAGATGTCTGTGGAACTTCCTAACCAATTTAGACTGTTGCAATAACTGACTTATATAATAGGAATACTTTCGATATCAATAGAAAGCTTGATTCTGAGCAGTTTTCAAAATGTACATAGCAAACATTCCAGAGGCTAATATCTGTTGTAGTTATTCAGAGCTCAGAAATCCCCATGGCGCGTGTTTCTCCAAAATCATTTTGTAGGATGGCAACAACCATTACTCTAAAGCTAGTTCTGTGTCCAAGGTAAAAAGAATGGCAGCAGGTGGATGGTGTAGTGGCATCCATGGGGGATGCTAACGTCTGAGGGAAGCCAACTGGAGACCTCCACTTATGCCTCCTGGGCCAAATGGTCTCAAGACCCACCTGCCTGCAACACTTTGGCAAAGCAAATATTTGTGCCATCTAACTCTCAGCCATTTATCAATGTGGTGCTCTTTGGAACTCTTTTAAGGTAAAAACCTGGCAAAAGGCAGCATCGTGCAGTGTTTATAAACTTCTCTGGTTGCTACAGAAACGCACTGTTTCCAGCAGGCTGTGGCTAAGGATGAAGCTTTTGCTGTGGTGGGAAGGGCATCTTCTGAACCTGCTGTTTGCGTCGATTTGAAGCAAGTACAAACAGAAAGGCCTGTCTTGATTTAACTTGGCACCCTTGTTTATTCTTGGGTGCTCCTAGGAGCTTTTCAAGTAAATCTTACAAGTCATAAGCTAAATGAGGTAAGCAAGCTCGCTCTCTTCACACTCATGGAGCACGCACTGATCAGGAAGAGTAACAATTCCTTAGTTCTGATGAGGGACTTAGCATTAGGGGAAACATGAAATAGCAAGGGGATGGGGTTCTAGCAAAATGGGGTTCATCTCTGTCTGTGCTACACCTCTGAGCTTCGGGTGACAGGACAGACTCTCATACAGCTGGCCTGAAAACTATCTAGAATAAAGCTCAAGACATTAGTGACAAAGTCATGCTGACCCACAGAGATATGCACACACAGCACATACATGTATAAAAGAATATATACAAAAAAATAAAAGAATAAATGTGTGTAGTTACCTCCCAATAAAATTTAGCAGCTATTACATTGTAAACCACTTATTGCAGAATATTTATTTACACTTTGAAGTTGTGTCTTTGCCAAGGAACCTTCTGAGTAATTTAAATAAAGAGCTGAATGGGCAATAGCTGAGCAGAAAGAGGTTAGGCAAGACTTCTAGGGGCAGAGAGGACTCTGGGAAGAATAAAAGTGGAGTCGCAACCCAGACTCAGAGGAAACAGAAAGTGCAAGATGGAAGAGAGGTAATGCCACGTGGAAGAACATAGATTAATATAAATAGGTTAATTTAAGTTATAAGAGCTAATTGAGACAAACCTAAGCTAAAGGCATATTCCATACTTTTGATGACCTACACTTCAGAGACCTACATAATATGGCATTGAAGATGTTTTAATACTATAAGACTTTTCATGATAGTGAGACGCATCTGCTCCTGGCAGCACCAGTCTACTTCAGAGAAGAAGATGGGCACTGAAGAAACTCTATATTGAGGTTGCTTTCTTGCTGACAAAAGTTAGCCACTAGACAAGAAGCCACCCTTGCCTTGACTACTGACAACATCCTGTCCAAATTGGACAAGCAGGACACACATAAAAAGTGACTGCTGAACTTTACCAAGACAAGGTAGGACAGTCCTTCAAAATTCCTGCTTAACAGAAAAGTTTTCAGATATTATACCCCTGTAGGCCAAAGATGGATGCCCCAGCGTTGCAGAGGAACCTTGAGTTACTGTCCAGACAGCCTGCTGTCTCTGTCATTTCTGTAGTTTTGGAATTTGTTTGCTCTGCACTTCCTTTACTCACGTAATATTAGGTCCTTCTGGGGTCTCTCATGGAGTTGAAGATAAGATAGTTATAGTTACAGTTTTCCTTGTTACCAAATTCAGAAAAGAAAATTACATAAAAGATATAAAGTGTATAAGATTGGGAGACATAAAAGCTTAAATTGTTTATTAAGAAAATATTTTGAGTTCTAAAAAGGTAGTTTTGAGTAAGTAGTACAAGTTAGGATAAAAAGTGAATTAGATGCAGAACTTTGTACTCACAAAGATAGGATAGATAATATAGTACTTTCTCTGAATTTATCAAATACAAACAGACTGGACATTGTAAACATAATTCTTGCCTAATAATTGTACTTAATGTATGCAGTTTTACTATGTTAGAGTTAAAACCTTTTCTTTTTATTTAGACAAAAGGGGGAATCTTGTGGGATATTTGTACACTGTGTGAAGATGTATTTTCTATACTGGTGCAATAAAAAGTTGGATTGCCAATAGCTAGGCAGGAGGCATAAGTGGATTTCCAGGGAGAGAAAGGAAGAGGAGAAGAATCTAGGCACACAGGAGATAACAGAATACATAGAGAGGAAATAGAAGGTTCAAGATGGAAGAGAGGTAATGCCACGTGAGAGAACATAGATTATTATAAATGGGTTAATTTAAGTTATAAGAATCACTTAAGAGCAAGTCTCAGCTATAGACTGAACTTTCATAATTAATAAGAAATCTCGCCGGGTGGTGGTGGTGCATGCTTTTAATCCCAGCACTTGGGAGGTAGAGACAGGTGGATCTCTGTGAGTTCAAGGCCAGTCTGATCTACAAAAGCTAGTTCCAGGACAGGCTTCAAAAGCTACAGAGAAACCCTGTCTCGAAAAACCAAAAAAAGAAAAGAAAGAAAGAAAGAAAGAAAGAAAGAAAGAAAGAAAAGAAAAGAAGAGAAAAGAAAAAGAAATCTCCATGCCGTTATTTCAGAGCTGGCTGATGGGACAGAGAAAAACTCATTACAACTATCTGTAACATGAGGTCCTGCTTGTTGGGGTATCTGTCCTGCCCAGTTCCCATAGCCGTTGAGCCCCAAAGAATCACACAGAAGTCTACATTAGATATAAACTGATTGGCCCATTAGCTCCGGCTTCATATTAGCTCTTATAACATATACCAGCCATTATTCTAGTATATGTTAGCCACATGGCTCAGTACCTTTTTCGGCGGGGTAGGTCACATCTTGCTTCTTCCGTGGTCTGGGCAGAACTGCGGAGGAATGGGCTTCCTCCTTCCTAGAATTCTCCTGTTCTTATTGCCCCGCCTCTACTTCCTGTCTGGTTGTCCCGCCTATGCTTCCTGCCTGCCTACTGACCAATCAGCGTTTATTTAAAACATAATTGACAGAATACAGACAATTCTCCCACACCAACTATCAGAACCCATTTTCTCTGCCAAGGCAGAATAAACTAGGATGGGCACATGACCCAAGATGGATCAACTGGATTCTCTCAAGAATTTGAAGTTTAAATCTAGAAATGGTTGAGTGGGCATAATGTCTTGCTATGACCATGTTGACAGAGATGTAAAAGTCAACAAGATGTCCATCATATCACATAAACTGGGAAAGTAGAGAGCACTAACCTGTAGAGATGACATGGAGTAGATGAGATAAGCTAAGCAGAAGCAAGAGCTAGTGACTAGGCCATCACTGCCTGACTCTGCAGCTTTTTACTGCTTGGTTCCATTTTAGTAACTTTTGAAATTTATGCCCTTGGTGTCTGAGGGAAACCCCATGTCATTATAACAATTTATCCGTGGTTTATTTTTTTTTAGTTAAACCAGCTTAAATTGGATGTGTTTTTTGTTACCTGCAACCAAAACTGTCACTGCCCATCTTATGATCGCTGACTGATGTCTTTTGAATTATCTGAAGATTTTGTTTACCATACCCTCTCCTTTCTCCCATAGATCAGGAGTTGACAATATCCAATGTATAAGTTTAATTCAGTTACCCTGATTCAAGCTTGAGAAAAAGTCCCACCTTCCTTGTCAACTTGCTGAATCTCCATCAAAGCTAAAAATGTACAACATTGTGTGTTACAAGAAAATGCCTACTGCTAGTCTGTGTCTGTAGAAAATACCTGGGGAGCACTTTGTTCTTGGTGAAGGCTTTTCAGAAATTTTGAATGCCTTAGCTTTTTGGATGTGATCAGCCTTGCCTATGTTACCAGTAAGGTGTTAGAACGGCATGGCTCCCTAGCCAAAAAGCAGTCCAGAGAGAGAGAGAGAGAGAGAGAGAGAGAAAATTCCTATTTCAGTCTCTGAATTGCAGCATTGTATGGCCTCCCATGGCTAGAGATTCTGACCCAGGTAATCTAAGAAAAGTCTTGGAATTATCAACCATCTCAAAAGTGCCAGCTTCCAATGCTGGTGATGGGATGGACGTGTCCCTGGTGATAAGATGTCATATCAATCCATTCAGAAGGACGTGTCCCTGGTGATGGAATGCTGCATCAATCCATTCAGATAGACATGGTCCTAGGAGTTGACAGGTCATTCTAGGTATGGCTTCTTCCTCTCGAGCTGTGGTGTAAAGTAGGAAAAGTCTTAAAATGTTCTGAAGATGCTGAAATCTGGTGAACTCTGCGCTAGTATGGGTAGATCCATTGCAGATATGAAAAAGAGGCCAAGATAACTGACTGAAACAAATGAAGGCAAAGCTCCAGTCCAGGGGATCGGGTACCCTCTAGCCTTTGCAGACACTGTACATACATGCAAATTAAATAATAAACAAACAAACAAACAATAGATTTCAAGAGGATTCCATTCCAATCTCAGCTTAGTCTAAAATGGCAATAGCAAATACAATGTTGGTATGGTACACCTCTAGCCCCTGTCCCAGGGTCCACTGCAGGCATTAGAGGCCATTTTTGTGTTGTTTCTTAAAAAGCTCTCTGGGATTCAGAATCATTTTATTTCAAGTCCCCATTTTAATTGTCATCCATACCTGAGCTGGCCTGTCAGATCATATGGCCTTTCATCTGCGGCCTTCTTCACAGGAAAAAAATCCTTCTTTCCTTTGGGTAAACATGGCAGTTGCTCGTCATACTCAGCCTAATATGGTTTTAAATCATCTAGGATATACACCTCTGGTCATGCCCATGAGGGTGTTTGTAGAAAAAATGAACCACGTGAAAAATCCACCCAGTATTGGCAATACCATCCCATGGACTGGCATCCTGGACAGAGATTAAAAGGAAGAGCAGAGAAGGCAGGCTGAATACTAGTATTCATGTGTCTTTGCTTCCTGACTGTGCTATAATCTGACCAGTTGTCTCAGGCTCTCTTGCCCTGATGGACTTTATCCCATCTTAGCTTGGGTTTCTATAGCCACGAAGAGGCACCATGACCATCGCAACTCTTATAAAGGAAAACATTTCATTGGAACTGGCTTCCATTTCAGAGGCAAGTCCACTGTCATCATGGCAGGGAGCATGGCATCACACAGGCAGACACGGTGCTGGAGGGGTCGCTGAGAGTTCTACATCCAGAACTGTAGGTATCAGGAAGAGAGAATGACACTGGACCTGGCTTGAGCTTCTGAGACCTTAAAACCCACCCCCAGTGACACACTTCCTCCAACAAGACAACACCTCTTGATCCTTTCAAATAGTGCCACTCCCTGGTGACCATCCAGATCTCTGAGCCTCGGGGGGGGGTCATTCTAATCCAAACCCCTGTCCTAGTGCAGTGACTCATTGCTCATGGCCTTCCTGGGGTTGGCTAGGCTTCTATTTCCAACTTTGAGAATAGGGGTGTCACCTAGGCTAACTGATAAACCCAAAGGCCTGCCTCACAGGCCCTATTGGTGAGTGATGAGAAGGGTACATGAGCCTAGCAGACTGATGAACTAGACTTTATTTTGGAGTTGTCTGGGGACAAAGCAAAGCAAGTCCTGTTTCTTTACTGGAGGTACTTTCTTCACACAGACTTTGGCTCTTCTGTTTCCATCAGTCATCTTGGGGACCCAGACAGAACTTATGGAAGAAACAGGAAGTGAGACACAGCCCAGCACTGCCATTTGTTGTCCTTTCACTCAGAGGCACCAGATGAAGCTGATGAAATCCTTGGAACCTTCCAGTGTTGGATTTTTACCTATGTTTGGGGGTTGGAAGGTTCATGCCACACACAATCAAGTAACCCTACTGATTCCTTTCCCTTCTAGTTAAGAGTAAAATCCATATTTCAACTTCATTTCAAATTATTTATCCTTTCTGCTTGTGATCTTTGGCAATCTGGCATTTGGTCCTTTTATCTGCAGATGAGGCATTCATTCAAAAGCTTCTTCACCTTTATTGCCATTTCAGGATGAGAACAGGAAATGCCGTTACAAACGAATTTTCTTAGAATTACAACAGACATCATCAAAACCTTGGCAGGGCCGTGCATGGGACTGCAGATCTTAAAGGAAGAAGCCTGAGTAAACTCGCCATTTTTGTTTAATGACATAGGTCTATTCTCTAAGGCAGGGAGTCAACCCTGTAATTCAGGCCTCTGGTTTCATTTGGTATCCTGTGCCCCTGCATCATGCTCAGCGGGCCTAAAACAGGGTGAGCACCTCACAAAAGACACACATGTAAAATTTAAAATGTGCTAGCATCACAAAAGAATGGAAATCAACAAATAAGCAACTTTATTATAACTCAACCTTGAAAACAGCATTTTAAATGTTGTGTTACGTTGAAACAGCAAAAGAAACAAAGCAGAACACACCAAACATCATCTCATACTTGACTACACCGGTTGATCTGTGTGTACTGGGTGCAGATTTCTCTAATACTTCTGATTTGTTCTCCTTGTGGTTTTCAATCGAGGAAAAGTCATAGTTCCCTCCTCGACCCTGCCACGCTAAAGACGCTGCACTAGAAGCATGGCCTCCTCCATGTCTTTCAGGCAAGAATGACGCAAATGATACCTGTGAGATATTTGCAAGTCAGTAGCAGATTATTGGCAGTTCCCAAAAGTCCACATTTATATTTTGAGATGCTTCTGTTAACTCCTTGCATTCCTCAGTGAGATGTATAGCTCACACAGCAATAAATCATTTCATTCCAAATACACAGGATCATGGAATTTGGGGTGAGAGGGCTATTTAGAAACTGCTTAGTTCAACATTTATTGATGAGTCCAAGACCCAGGAAGAATAATTGTCTGCATGTAACCTTAGGTAAGGAGCTACTATGAATCTTTCTGTAATGTCATGTGAAATTATTTTTTCATCTAAGTCTGGATTTTCATTTCAGAGCTTAATCACTAATAAAGAAGTATTCCAATGTGTACTTTATATACTAATATTAATGTAAATATCTAAATAAAAATGAAACTGCTGCTTATTTGAATGCTTAAACTAAAACATATTTTCTTATCTTTTACTTCTCTTTCCAATCATGTTCTAAAAAGCAACAATAGCTATTTTACAGAAAAGGTTTCTTTTTCTATTTAGTTTTTATAATCTGATGCTTGAGAAATATCATTAAGATATGTTCACATCAAATATTTCTTAATATGCATTAATCTTTAAAATGTTATGAACACATAATAAAAATTTATTCTAACAGTCCCCTAAATTGACAATTGCATAACCCTACCTAGTTTGAGTACTATCTCTGTATGTCCAGGTGAGTTGTGGTTTGATTAGTGAAATTGACATGTAACGTGTAAAGGGACCTTCACAGTGTGGCAAGCATGCTGGGTCACTGCCATCAGAACTAAACAGTGAAAAAAGACTTCCCAGTCTTACCTTGAGGAGGAGTGCTGCTCTCTAATGCAAAGGAAACTCTCAGGAAATATGGAAAATAGGTTAGTTCATTCTCTAAATACTTTCTAGAGATAAAAAAACAGACGAGGACCTTCTGGCTCCATCACAGGATGGCTTATGCCATAAGCCTGGGTGTGCACTTGGGAAGCAGAGATTGAAAAAGGCAGGCCTTTACTTTATAGAAGCTTGCTTTTGTGGAGGCCTGTGTTAATCTTTGCCAAGGTCAGTGTCTCCAAAACTATATAACTGTGTTGCACTGGCCTCATCTCTTAAAGGTTCTCATAACACTGGGGAAACAAGGTTTCAGTGCATGAAATGTTACTGTAAACAGTAAGATCATATCTAAATCACAGCAGTATCTTAACCCACAGAGTCAAACAAAGGAAGCAGATGCCCCTTAACGAATTCTATGTCTTACATTCTCCCCAAGAGAAAAGAAAATGCCAGCCTTGTAGACTTAGAACTGTTGGTCTGTGCAAACAGTTATTTGTGTCCCACGTTCCTGCTCAAAAGCATATGTTCAACCACAAAGAGGGGAGCCCCAAACCTCCAAGGAGCAAAAGAGTTACTCTTAGAAACTTCTAGAACCACCAGATGGTGGTGGCAGCACACGTCTTTAATTTTAGCACTCAGGAGGCAGAAACAGGTGGATCTCTGTGAGTTGGAGGCTAGTCTGGTCTACAGACCGAGTGCCAGAGCTGTTACACAGAGAAATCCTACAGAAAGAAAGAAAGAAAGAAAGAAAGAAAGAAAGAAAGAAAGAAAGAAAGAAAGAAAGAGGGGCTGGAGAGATGGCTCAGCGGTTAAGAGCACTGGTTGCTCTTCCAGAGGTCCTGAGTTCAATTCCCAACACCCATGTGGTGGCTCACAACCATCTGTAGTAAGGTCTGGCGCCTTCTTCTGGCCTGCCAGTGCACATGCAGACAGAATACTGTATACACAATAAACCTGAAAATTCTGTCATTTTTAAAGTTAAGCTAATTGTTTTATAAGGAAATTTATTCAAGAATCCAGAGCTCTTGTACAGTCAGAAGAGCTTTGTCTTTGAAGAGCACCGGCTCTGACGTCACTCTGCGTTACGGATTATGCTGGGTGTAAGTACTACAGAAGCTAACTTTCTTAGCTTAGGGTGGATTCTCAGTCATGACTATTACAAAACAGCAGAAACAAGTAGGGAGGGGTGCTTTCTCCGCAGCATTTACTATGATAGCGAAATGCTGGCTTCAGGGTTGGAGAGATGGCTTAGTGGTTAAAAGTATTGGCTGCTCTTCCAGAGGACAAGCATTCAATCCTTGGACCCACATGGCAGCTCATGAATGTTCATAACTCCAGTTTCAGGGGATCCAGTGCCCTCCTTTGCCCTCTGAGGGCACCAGCCATGCCCATGGCATATGTACATGCATACACGTAGGCAAGATGCTCATATACATAAAATAAAAATGATTTTTCAGAAAGGTTGGTACCACTACCTGAACCATCAATATGAGGTTTGCTAGAGAATTATGTTTTCAGTTTTCAAAAAGTATTCTGTGGAAATGTCTTGTTTCTCTTTTATATTTCAACTTGACTATATGATGTAGATAAGAAACTCCAAAACACATACTTTCAGAAAGTGGTTTTCCAGGGGAAGGCGTCAGTCATGAAAGGCTCCATTTCTTTTATTTCATCTCCTTCTGAGGACAGATGCTCTCAACAGCAAGAAGGCCATTTGAGATTTTGAAATAAAACACTGTTTCTCCAATGTTCATAAGACCCACTTAAGTCCTTATATTAGAGAGGGCCCCACTGGACATAATTTTTGTAAAAAAAAAAAATAAGATTCAATCTTAGACTCAAAGTTTTTATTTTCAGAACTCTGTGTTGAAGAAATAGTTGCACATGTCGGCAGAGGCATTTAAAGTACCCCATGCCGCCACCGCTCCGCCACCGCAGGAAAAGAGTAAACACGACATTGAAGTCAATGGGTAGAAATGTGGCTAAATTAGAGACTATTGCAGAACACTGTATCTTCAACAAACAGCAAAACATGGGCTGCAGAGGGGGCTCAGAATGCAGAGCTTGTCTTGCAAGCACAAGTGTTGAGACCGCTCTCCAGCACCCACGTGAAATACAGATCCCAAGTCAGGTATGGTGGTAGTAACACACACACACACACATAACAGAAAAAAAGCACATGGTTAGCAAAAATTATTCTGAGAGCTGAAAACTGTATGCAAATCTCTGATGTATATATGTTTCCATGTCCATAGATTTATATCCACACCTGGCAAATAACATAGAAGGCTAAAAACTGTTGACTCTGAGTGGCATCTGGGAGGCAAGTTGGGTGGGAATATTAGAGAAGGCTGGTGATTTCCTTGATTCCTTATGTAGCAGACCTTCAGCTTTAGACCAAACAATTAATGAACCAAACCCCACACTTTCCTTTGGTTTTCTTCTCCTTGCCTTCATCAGGTGGAAGAGGCAAGATAAGATTCTGAATTGCATCCCCTGCTTTGGCGGGTTTGGTCTGTCGCTGCTGGGCTTCGGTTTAGTTATGAGCATCCGTCACTATTTCCTCTTGGAGTGTTAACATCTGCTCCCAGATCACCGGCCTGTGGAAACCCAGGTAGGTCCGTGACTTCACAGATCCCTCAGGAAACAGATCTGCTGTGCGCTTGTGTTGTAGCTGCTCGGCTTCAGTTCGGTCATTAGTTGTGCAGCCCTCCAAGAGCTCTGGACTGGTGAACTCTCAGGCCGTCTCCTCTCCCCTGGCTGAGACTTGCCACAGAGTAAAAGCTCCAGGATGGAAGAAGGACGGGCCAGCATCTCTTCAGACCAATCCGGCCCTTCTCCTCATCATCCAGGAAGGACGACAGGGGTCCAGGGAAGTTCCTGCTTAAAGACTGCTGCTGGAAGTTGACATCACCTCCTCTGGACCTGGTAAGTTTGGCTGTATGCCGTTCCTGGGCTCCCTGGGGGGCTCTCCAAGGCCAGTTCCCTCTGTGTTGCCACTGTGAAGGTCACTTGGCTTCTGCATCAAGTGCCTTTTCCACACAGCAACTTATTCAAACAAGGAAGGGCTCCCTTTTGATCACCCTGGGTAGCAATGTTGTGAGAGTTTCGCATGTGCTCTAGGAGCATCTCCGAGGGACTGGCCTGCTGCTGCAAGAGCCTTGTGTGTCACACAACTTGGAGAATCACCCATCAGCTTTCCAGGGTCTCCTCTGAACCAGGATTGCTAGAGTTAGGGTCATACCTCCGTAAATCTGTTGGTTAAAGAATGGAGAAGTGGTAATTACGGATGAAAGTGGACCCCGAGAAACCCCCCTCCTTAAATGTGCCATTGAAGAATTCCCCCACGATTCAACCCAAATGCCAATAACTGAGACCCTCCTGATGGCAGAGCCCTTCCTTTTGTTATGGGTGAGAGCACATTCTGATAGGAAACGAGCCCCCGAGGTTTGGAATTGTGTTTGCAGCTGTATCTTTGTGTTTCAGCAGAAACAGACGCCTTCGCATCCTACTCCCATGCATCTTCTTGTTTGCTGAGAAGCCATGGGAGAGCTCTAATTTCTACCATCAAAGACATGAACAAAATGGAAAATTACATCCTGGTTGTCCCCTCTTAAAGACCCTACCACGTCTTGTCAGCACACCAGCACCCAAGCTCCCAGCATGGAAAACCTTTGTGGGACACAATCAAACCTTCTCCAACCCCAGATGAGTTCATCCCAGTCTATGACTGGGAAAACAGTCTCTCCTCTCCCTTCGCAGGAGTTTGTCCTGCTGGACTAGGACCTGGGATGCCCCTAAGTGACTTGCATTAGCCTTGGCCAGAGCTCTGACTCCAGGATAGAGGCTAGGGGTTTGTCCCAAGCTCACCAGCAATTCTGAGAGTAGGAAGGTTTGCCCTGAGGTCAGCGTGAATTTGAACGCTGTTTCGGTTTTGTTTCTTGTTCTTTCTGAATCTTGTCAGAAGACTGGTGTGTGGTGAACGGTACCTGTCTGTTTAAGCCATATGGTATGGGAGCAGCTGGCCAAATTCACCCTGGTTGTGTTTGTGTGTGACAGTGTTTGTCATTGAGATTATCATTGGATCCAGTAACCACTGTAAAGCAGATGTCTTCCTTAGCGGAAGTGGGCTGTATCTAGTTAGTAGTAGACAGTTTTAGTAGATCAAACGGATGACTTCCCCCAAGGAAGGGGACATCTTCTGGCCTAACTACTCTTAAACTGGGTCATCCTGGTTCCATGTCTTTACAAGTAAACCAAACACTGGCTTTGCCTGAGTCTCTCACATGCCAACTTTCATCCGAGAGTAGATGTTGGCTCTCTGAGGTCTCTAGTCTGATGGCTCGCCTTGTATATCCTAAGCTTTCCCAACCTCCACAATCTCCTGCTTCAACTCTTTGTAACTGACATCTTTCTGTGTGTGCACGTAGTGATAGGTAGCTAGAATCTCCCAGACTCAGCATGGGATTGTGTCCTAGTAAATGCATCATAGGTGAAAATATCCTAAACTGAAACTCATGTAATTCATCTGACGGGCCAGACTGTCTCACTTGGCAACCCAGTACTCCACAAGAATATTTACTAACCCAGAAGAAGACCAACAGGCACCAGCTGGTGTGGTTTCGACTAAATGATTGTTGCTCTTGTTCTAGCCTGAAATTGAAACACTTCAAGTAGAACGATGGTAAATTGGGACCCATTTGCGTACATGCACATATAAATATCTTGCTGGTTTTTCTGCTTCTCTGGAGAACCTTGACTTGAGGAAGCAGAGAATGTATTTCTGCCTTGAAATTTTCTTATGATGATTCTATTAGTCTATTTTTCTTCCATAATGGAAAGCCTGAATCTGAGGGATTTTATGAGGAAAAGAGGTTTGTTTCAGACCTCAGTTCTGGAAGTCTGGGGGTAGGGGCCTTGTGTCCGATGTCAGCCTCCTTGCTGGCGGAGTTTTGGGGTGGTGCGAGGCCACAACGACAAGAGATAGGCAGCGTGTGTGTTTGCGCGCGCTCTCGCATTCTGATTTTTCTTTTTCTTACAAAGCTAATAATCCATGAGGGTTCCACTCTGTTAAATTTAACCATTATCACCTCCCAAAGTGCCACTCACAAATGCATAGTCAGGTTACTTCACCTTCTCCAAACCTCACCATGGAAATTAAAGTCCCACGCAGGAGTAAGGTGGTGAGGGAAGAGTCAAGCCACATCCAAATAATATCATTAATGGTTAAACAAAATGAAACAAAGCTATGTTTTACTATGCTCAGCTCAGAATGGGAGCTGGGCAACACGGTACCACGTCTTCCCTCTCCTTCATTTAATAATTGCTGCTTAGATGGCCCAATGAAAACACATAATTCTTTGTCATTCATTGGTTAATTAAAGCTTTTGCTGATTGGTTAAATGTGGACCAAGAAAATTGGGAGAAACAAAAGATTTAATGAAGTCTGGATGTGTTAAGCCTGGCGTTTCTGTAAGATATACAAATAGAAATATGAATTAGGGCACTTCAGTATGTCTGTGTGAAGTGGCAGTTCTTAAACCTCACTGTTATATCAGCCCATTTCCCATTGCTATAACAAAATACTCAAGCCTAGGAACTTTGTAAAGAAAAAAGACTCATCTACTTCAATACTTTTGAGGCTAAAAGCCCAAGATTTAGTAGCCCCAACTGTTTGATGTTTGGTGACGTCACCCTTGGGTACAGCATACCCTGGCAGAGACAAATGAAAGGAGAAAGAAGAAACTAGAGGAAGTTGGGGCCAACCTTGTTCCAAATAACTCACTTTCTTAGGACCTGGCTGGAGTCCTGAGACTCCTGCATCCACCCCTTTTTGTAAAGATCAGGAAGCCCATGGCTTTGACCTCTCCTGCATGTACTGCTTCCTTTCCATCTGGCTGGAGACTCCTTCAGGCTCCACCCTTCTGCTTTCCAGTATCCTCATCTGGTTCTCCTGCTTAACTTTATCCTGTCTTGCTAATGGCCAGTCAGCTTCTTTATTAAACCAATTACAACATCGTATATTTACACAATGGAAAGGAATATCCCACACATTCTGCTTGTACCCCACCTAAAGATCCCAGCACATGTCATCATTATATTAGGGCTCCAGCTCCCAGCATGGAAACCTTTGGGGGACACCCTTCAATCATATTCAAACCCCAGGAAGTAAGCAACAGAATCTCCAGAGGGCTAACACAGAATCCGGCCTACCTCCACAGTTTCTGATTAAGGAGGTGTAGGGCCTGGGAATTTGGTGTTTCTAACTAGTTCCCAAGTGGTGCTGATGCTGCCTGCCCAGGGTTCCCACTCTAAGAACCACTGATCTAGACAGGGAATAATTCCAGGAGTTATCAACATAAAGATAATATTTAATTCATGGGACTAGATGAGATTGCCTGATGAGACTTAGGCAGAGAAATAAGAGAAAAAGACAACAAAGGGAATGCCGAGGAGGGGTGGAGAACACAGAGACAACAGGTGGGATCAGAGGAAGGGAAAGGAAATCAGGAGAGTGTGGGGTTTTGGAAGCCATCGAAGTTGGGAGTTGAGATCCAGGCGGATGCAATCCTGGGAGTGACTAAGTGCACACAGTAGGGAGAGCAGTGCTCAAGGGCAAGGACCACACCACCATTCCACTGGATCTTTCCCAAAGTTCTCTTGTGTTTGCTTCATAATGAAGGAAACAGTGGCTCAGGGAGACACAGATGTCAGGGCAACAAGAGGCCTGGCCTCAGACATCTTTCTCTTAGGATCTTAGTACAGGTAGAGCTGACCTCACTTCTGCCGCTAAAATCTGTAAAATAAAGGCATTCTGCAAGAAGCCAGAGTAGATGTTTTGCTTGCTCCTCCCCCAAACATCCAGAGCCTGGCTGCTTGCAGAACCTCTCAGTGATGCTCCCTCTGCTTCCCATAAACCTCGTGCCTCCCAGCCATTTGTTTTTTGGTGTTTTTTTTTTTAATGTTTGGGCCTAAGCATTTGTTTATACACCATGTATGTGCAGGCTGTTGGGTGCCTGGAGCTGGAGCAATGGGCAGTTGTGAACCTCCATGTATGTAGCTGAACCTCCATGTATGTAGGTGTTGCCAACTAAATCCCAGTCCTCTGCAGCCACCTCTCCACCTCCTTGCCTTTTTACTTACTTCCCAGCCCACTCCAGGCCTCTTGCCTTCTCAGTGGCACACACCCATCTGCAATCAAATCATGATAGGACGGATGGGGCCTAGGCAATGGTTCCGGGAAATGTCTACCGTATTTCTGACTTGCCATGTTTGGTGGTTCAAAGCTCCTGTGTCTGGGGTCAAGCCATCAATGTGATGCGATAGAATGGGCTAACGGCATACAACTGACCCTCCCCAACTGTTGTGAGTGGCTTCCGGAGCACCACTGCATAGTCCCAAACACTGACTTCCGTGCAGCTCATTTCCATTTTAGACACCACCTTCTAGAGAAAATGTCTCAACCACAAACTGTGGGAACATCAAGTCATAGCTCCTGCCAGATGTGGCCACCTGCTTCCTCAACGTCGTGTGTAGCTCGGGGGCAAAGCGGACGACACTCTTCAAGAGCTGACTTCCTACTCCTTCCTGGTTTCTGGGGTTCTAGAATGTTCTTTCATAGGTATTGCAGCCTTGTTCTCCTTTAAACTCTGTTGGAGCTTTGCATCTGGAATCAGCCCTGGGGTTCCTGACCAGGCTCTGAAGGTCTGTAGCGGAGATCACATTCAGTAGTGTGCTTCCCTGGAGGAGGAGGCCACATCCTCACACAGCCACCTCTGCCACCGAGGGTCAGTCCTGAGGCGTGAGGGAGTCCAGCTTCCTCCTGTGGCTTCCATCGTTGTCACTACTTTATTCCTAGAAGGACAGAGTGGATGTCCCGGAAGCAATGATAGGATAGGACCACCAACAGTGTGATAGTATTGCCTCAGACTACTGCGGAGGAAGCCAAATGGAAGCACAGGGGCCTCAGAGGGAGAGGAGGGACTACACCTGGGGCTTGGTGCTGCTGAGGGGTGCTAGAGAAACCTCGGAGAAGGGATTTCTTTGCACTATGATTTTCCTGACAATGTTTTTTTAAATGCAAGTGAATATAGTTAATTTAGAAATAAATTCTGAAGATCAAGGTAAGGTATTTTGAGTTGGGAAGTAGAAAAATCTGAGAAAGAATTACAATTCATTGTTTTTTAGGAAGCTATTATATATTCGAGTCTTTTACCCCCTCCCATGCTGGAAATTGAACCTGGGGCCTCATGCATTGGTCCATGTGAGACATGCCCAGTACAACCGAGCTGCATCCCCACCCCTAAGAACTATTTTCTTTTTTAATTTTTGAGATAGAATTTCTACAAGTTATCCAGACTGACCTTAAACTCACTCTTATCCCAGGCTGGCACTGCCCTTTCACTTTTCCTCAGCCTTCTGAGTAGCTTGGGAGTAAGTCTGACATGTTGTCACATCTCAGCTAGAAGCACTGGGGACACTGGTCCAAGAGGCATCTGGAAAGGACTGAACTCCAGGCTGTGGTTGACTTTGTGCTGACTTCCTGTTCTAGACCGGTTCTCACTACAGAACTCTTTATTAATAGACCAGATACAAAAGTCTCTGGGCTGCAAGAGGCTCTCCTAGGCTCTGCCAGAGGCTCTCCTAGGCTCCTATTTGAAAGTTACCTACTTTCTTCCAACGCTCTCAGGTGCAAATTTGCTCACACACGCAGGCATGCAAATGTGTCAGAATAACACTAATATTTATAATCATACTTTGCAATTCCACGGTGCCTTTCATCTGTAGATCTCAGGGTACTTTGCAAGCATTCATTACTTCTCCCAACATTCCTCTGAGGAAGGTAAACATTATTTTCCTCCCCTTTCCAGATGAAGCAATTGAGTCAGATAAGTGACTTGCCCGCGGCCAGCGAGGGAGTGTGGGTGGGTGCTGAGACTCCCCACTCAGGTTCCTGTGCCTTAGGAAGGAGGCCAGCAGGGGAAGCACAGAGGGCGCTCTGGAGTAGCTCCTGTAGGGTCACTTTCTCCTGTGAGATCTATCACTCTGGCATAACTGATCCATCTATTAAATGCCTCCTAGGTACAGGATGTGCTATGTGTATGCATGAGTTCCACTCCTCCTAGTAAGTCTAGAACGATCCTTCGGTACAGGTGGAGAGCTGAGATTTACTGAGGTGAAGTATCCTACCTAAGATCACATGACTCAGAAGCGCTTGGGCTGGTCATCAAATATAGATTAGCTTGCATCCCAAGACTGGGCTCCATCCCCAGCACACAAACATGATTTCTGAAAATTGCAGGGAGGTACTTTTCTGTCCTTTCAAATTTCTCCTTTTTTAAAAAAGATTTACTCATTTTGTTTATGTGTCTACATGTTTGTATGTACAACACATTCATGTCTAGTGTTGATCATGAAGGTCATAAGAAGGCATCAGATCCCCTGAAACTGGAGTTATGGGAGGTTGTGAGCCCCTGTGTGGGTGCTGGGAATCAAACCCTGGTCCTCTATCAGAGCAGCCAGTGCCCTTAACCATCGAGCCATCTCTCCATCTCCTGTACCACATCCCTTTCTTTAGTTCCTGAACCATTATTCCTACCTGTCTACCAACTTCTTTGACTTTGACAAACTGTAGCACATCTGATGAGAACAGGGACAAAAGGGAATGAGACCAGCTAAGTCTAGAGGTTGTGTGTTATAGGCAGAGTTTTCCTGTACCACAGCTGTTCTCAAATAAACACAATGAGGCTTATATTAACTACAAATGCTCAGCCAATTGATGTGGGATTCCCTTCTGTAGGCTGTGATTACAATTGATCAATAAAGAAACTGTTTTGGGCCTGTAGCACAGCAGAAGAGAGCTAGGCAAGGAAAACTAAACTGAATGCTGGGAGAAAGAAGGCAGAGTCAGGAGAAGCCATGTAGCCCCTGCCAGAGACAGACGCTAGATGGAACCTTGCTGGTAAGCCACAGCCACGTAGCAATACATAGATTACTCAAAATGGGTTAAATTAAGGTGTAAGAGCTAGCCAATAAGAAACTAGAGCAATATAGGCCAAGCTGTGATTTAATTAACACAGTTTCTGCGTGTTTTTTTTTTGGGTTGAGCAGCTGGGAACAAACAAGCGGCCTCCTACAAAAGCCAATAGCTCAGGATTATTACTAACTAGCTCTTACCTTTTAAGTTCTCCCATATTCCCTATTTACGTTCTGCCATGTGGCAATACCATTATTAGCATGGCACATTCATGTCCTGCTCCCTCTGCATCTGAGGTGACTCCTCTGACTCCGTCTTTCTTCATCCCATCATTTTCTGTTTGTCTTTCTGGCCTAACTTTATCCTGTTCTGCTATTGGCCAGTCAGCTTGTTTATTAAACCAATCGTAGTGGCGTACAGAAGAATTATTCCACAGCAGTGTGTGATAAGTCAGTAGCAAGAGCATGTGCCTGATCTGGCCAGATTATCATGGTGTAAGGGAACACTCATGGAGAGGTGAATTCTCTGGCGTAGATGGATTTCCAGCATCACCGTCAGAAGTCGCAGGAAGAAGTAAAAGGGGAGACAAAGTTTGTGATTCCTCAGTCAAGGGTACTGCTTTCAAGAGCTGAATTGAGTCCCAAGACATTCATATTCGGCTCGAAGTCAAAAGGAGCTGCCGAAAGGTAGCTGGAGAGGGCCGAGAGTGAGTGGCATTGGCTGACATAGTGGGGAACTTGGGCAATGGCCCATCTCTGAGACCTACTGTGGAACAAGCCTACTTTAGAGCAGAAAGTAGCCCAGCTCGTTCTCTGCAGGTGCTCCTGGAAGCTGGAGTCGCAAGGATCAGCTGCTTAGCACCAGCTCTCTTGTGAGGTAGAGGGGAGGGGGATGTGGGAGGAGGCTATCAAGAGCTCTCCAAGATAACTCAAACAATACAGATTCTGACCTTCTGTCCCTTCTTTCTCCACACACAGGGTTTCTCTGTGTAGCCCTGGCTGTCCTAGAACTAACTCTGCAGACCAGGCTGGCCTCAAACCCACAGAGATCCACCTGCCTCTGCCCCCAAGTGCTGGGATTAAAGGCGTGTACTATCACTGCCCATCAGTTCTAAACCCTTTAATTAGATTCGGAGAAGCTGACTTTAACCTTTGGTTCATTTTTGTAAGCAAGACTTTTTTTTTAAAAAAAAAATCAGTTTTAATCATAATTTATTTGAAATGACTTTCCTTTTTCAGAAGAACTAGATTCCAAAACTTAATGCTTCGATGGGCGTGAAAACCCAGCTGGCCTGTTTGTTCTGCTGGGTTATTTAGCTAGAATCCCAGTGTCCTTTCTCAACCATCTCCTTTCCTTAGACAGTTTGCACATGGGCAGCAGCAATATGGTTAAAAACAGAACTTAAAGAAGTGATCAAGTTAGGCTTGTTGGCACGGTCCGGTTGCCCTAGGCACTAGAGAGGCTGAGGCAAGAGGATCCATTGAACTCCAGAGTTCAAGGCAACTTAACATGAAACCATCTCAAACACAAACACACACACACACACACACACACACCAATCCAGCTAACGTATCTATTACAAACAGGTTCTCTTGGTTGAATTCAGATTCCACGTTTGCTCACACACCATGACACACACTTTGAGAGCATGGATGACCAGAAGCCTAGCACTAAAGGGACAAAGCACCTTGTTTCTACAGGACAGTCTGGACACCATCTTGTTTGTGGAAGCTGAGAATATTTGGGAACTTGCAGGACATCTAGCACTTAAAAGCAAAAAGACCCTGAAAGCTGAGATAAGACATCACCGTGCCCATGAGAACATTAAAGTGAAAGGGACCCTACTCAAGCTTTTAAGTTTTTCAGAACACACCAAACTGCTACAAGACACTTCTCAAAATCAAACACAAGTTCATGTTAAACTTCTCCACAGACTAACACAGCACTCCACAATCAACAAGGAGCCATAGAAAGATGGGAGAGTCCTTAGCACACATCCAGCACTAAGGTTCCCATTCACAGATTAAGGCCTAAACTGGCAGTTTTGAATTTTAGTATGAAAGAAACAGAAAGAACCAGCCTCCTGGCCCTCTCCACACAGCCTGTGAACTCAGCAAGTGTTCCCCCTGAGCGCAGATCTGGCCAGGCTCTGTGGTGGTGGCCAGCCGAGCCCTCCTGGGGATGAAAGTGACATCCTGGGAAGGCTGCAAACCCAGAAGCACTGCCTCCCAGGCTTCCCCACAGAACCCTCCCGGTGAAGAGTCCTCCTCCCCAGCCCTCTCTCAGGACAGCAGTGAGTGTTAGCATTTTTGGGCTGCTTCGAATTCCTTCCTGCCTGCTCTTGAGCACATACTACATTTTAAAACTTGTTGGTTTCTTTCATGTTTTATTTGACCCTATGTAATTGCATTCCTGAAGGAATAACAGGCCCCCCAATGATTTACACCCTGTATTAAATGTCAGTTTTGAAGAGACACAGTTAACAGTTTGGTTTAACCTCCTGCCTTCCCTCTCTCTATTACTCAGAGCTGAATTCGTGTTCCAGCGCTGAGAAGTCTGAGGGCGGGATGAAAAGATCAAAACCAGTTAGAGCAGGGGCGAAGCCGAACTCCTCGCTTCCCCAGGAAGCCACCCAGCCAGAACAGAAGGAGGCTCCCTTTCTTCAGCCCTGCTTCCTCTCTTCTTAGCCCACTAGAGAAGATGTGAATCAGAGCCACATCCTGAGCCTGTGAGGAAACCCAATAAGCTAAATAAAACAAGAGGAGCATTGTGAGTTCAAGGCCAGTGAAACCTTATCTTTAACAGCAACAACACCAACACACACACACACACACACAGACACACACAGACACACAGACACACACAGACACACAGACACACACACACACACACACACACACACACACACACACACACACACACACACACACACACACACACACACACACACACACACACACAAACACACACACAAACCCACACAC
>PVIU01001611.1:0-180438 GCA_004026605.1 Ondatra zibethicus | reverse complement strand
TGGTGGGTTTGCTGAAGGCCTAGGGGAAAACACAGTCTCAGTATTTTACATTCTTTCTCTCTAAACTAGCCAGCCTCATTTTGGTTAGTTTGTTTGACAACTGCTGCAATGATGTAATTGTTAGTTAAAATATTTCACTGGCCTTGGTAGGGTCACTGGAAATCTAGACAGCAGCTACTTAGTCCCCTGAGTGAACTGATCTCTCAGGAAAATCTAAACAATTTGATTCTCTGCATGTACACAGGCGTGTTTGTACTTAAAAACCAGAAATATCCCATGTGATAACCTGGCAGGCAATGTAAGCGGTCATTATTACTAAGAAATCTACATTCCAACTGTGAGACCGGAGCCTGTTAGAGCTGTTGCCTTTGCACAAAACAGACCAAGCTTGCTTTCCACTGCCCGGCTCTTCTCACTCCGCCAGTGTCCCCAACGACCAGAACCCGGGGCCTGATTAAACATGACTTCAACCAAGGAAAGAAGGAAGTAGGAAATAAAGAGAATTATTCCGTTCTCTGCAGGGCAAAGGTGTGACCTGGTTTGATCATATCAGCTCTTGAGACCTTTAATCCTGGCTTGCACTCCAAGGGCCACTTAGAAGCCATTAGCTAAAGCTATTTAGCCTGGAACTGTGTATCAGCAAGGAAAAAAGGTCACAGGACTCAAGAGATGAAGAAGTTTGGTCCTTTGTGCGTTTTTGTATCTTGATCTTTCTTCCTAAGTCATGTAAGGTGGTTTATAAGATCAATACAAGAAAGCAGCCTCTGGGGGCAAAGGGAAAATGAAGGTAAGAGAAACAAGACTGTATCAGAGCGCGGTATCCCCGAGGGACAGTAACCACCTGCGAAATGAGCGGGCTCATCTGTCAGCACAGCGGCAGGCCATTAGGAGCCAATGTTAGATGCTAGACACAACTACCGAGTGCTGGTCCTATGGGAAGCCGGTGCGATGGCTCACATCCCAGATTATCCTCTTGCTGCTAAATCCTGCAGGTAGGTCCTGTCTCCCAAAAATTATATATAAAAAACAAACCTTAAAATTCACCTTCTATTCACAATAAACACCCCTTCTTCCACTCAGTGTATTGCCATTATTATGATCATCGCAATTTACACCATTAGTTGATTGTTATAAGTCTCAGAACAATATTGGGACACTAAAAATACCAAAAAGTCTGTGGCTCGAGTGCTTCACAGTTCAGAAAGCCCGGGGCAGGGACTGTTTGTTGTCTGTGCCTTTCTTTTTCTCTTTCTGTCTGTCTCTCCCTCCCTCCCTCCCTCCTTCCCTTCCCTCCTTCCCTTCCTTCCTTTCTTCCTTTCTTTTTTCTTTCTCACTCTCCCTCTCTCTCTCTCCCTTTTCTTTTGGGTGTTATATTTTGTTTTTTTAATTCCAATGTATTATTTCTATTGATTATTTGGGAATTCCATACAGTGCACCCCTCACAATCGCTTCCCAGTCCTCCCAGGTCCCCTCCCCACCCTCTGTTATAACCTCCTCCACCCAAAAAAAGAAGAAAGAAAAAAGTTCAAAGTCCAATTTTTGTTACCCATATACTTACTGGTGCAAAGTCAAATCCAGAGGCCAGCCCCTTAAAGAAACTGGGTGCTTCCCCACTGACAGCCCTGCAGAAGCCATCGGCTAGGAGAGCTACACTTCAGCCTCCCCGTCACAGTTCTCTTGGATGGCTTACTATCTAGACTGTTTCTTTTGAGAGGTGGTGTCACAGAAACCTCCTGTAGTTCTCATTCTCAACCTTTAGTCTACAGGCAGCTATATCACTGCAAAAGAAGCTTCCTTGCCCTTTACAGTGGAGCGGCAGCAGGAGGGATTATGGGCTTCCACATGGTTTCTGGCCTCAGCCCAGACAGACCACGGACATCCACGTGGCCTCTGGCCTCAGCACAGACCACGGATCTAAGCAAGGTATCCAGTGGTAGTGCAGGCCACAGACGTCAACATGGCTTCAGGTGGCACAAAAAGACCAAGGACATTCATATATCCTTTGGTGGTACCATTGACTGATATGGACATCAGCATAGGTCCTCAGCAGCAGCATGGGCCACAATGTCTTTTTGTTTGTTTTTGAGACAGGGTCTGTCTACAATAACCCTGACTGTCCTGAAACTCACTTTGGAGACCAGTCTGAGCATGAACTCACAGGGATCTCTGCTCTCTCTGCCTCATCTGGAGTGCTGGGATTAAAGGTATATGCCACCATGCCCCACCAAGTATACACTTTCAATATGGCTAGGATTAGGTTTTTTTCCTGATGAAAATGTAAATGTCAAAAAAAAGTACAGAAAAGAAGAAAGGAAAGAAGGAAAGAAAGAAGGAAGGAAGAAGGAAGGAAGGAAAGAAGGAAGGAAGGAAGAACACACTCTAAAAGAAAGTTTTCCACCGTGTGAAAACTCAAGGGAATCCATATCCACTGCCAATAATTCCCTGGCAAGACTTTGAAACCCTCTGATCTCAAAAACAACATAGTAATTAGCGTCATGCAGAACTAATTGCCAGATTTCAATGCGAGCAAAACTTTCCAAGTGGCTGCGAGGTGAACTGCAGAGGTAGTGAATTCTGGGCTAAGTTCCTGCCTCTCACCTATCACCAGGCACCAACTCCTGAAGCGTCCATCAGTCCATCGTCTAACAGGAAAAAACGCAGCAACTCCTAAAACCATAGAATTAAGTGAGATATTGTTCGTTAAGAGATGAACGCGATGGGGGGGTCGAGGGGAGGATAAGAACTAAAAGTGCCAGCAGTTATTTTTACAAATACTATTTTTCCCATCTTAAGTATGTTTTTGTATTTTTTGGTGCTTTGTTCTGATGAGGGTTTTGTGTGTGTGTGTGATATTATTGGGCTAATCAATGCCAGTGTTTCACTATCTTGGCCCTTGGAAGCTGACGTAGGAATAAAGCAACATATTGATTGTGCCAGACCAGCTTGGTGTTTTATATGTGCTACTTAGAGCAAGCCTGTTGCTTTGTAAGAATGGGGACCTGCCTATTTCCATTCAGAAGGAAGCTCCTGTCATTTTAGGATGGGTTTCTTTAAAGAGTTTCTGCCGGCCAGGTTAGCAGCAAGCTGAAACTAGTAATTGTTACATTCTTACCTTCTTTTTCATGGGTTTGCCAGTTGTTCCGAGCTTCTGCCCCTGCTGTTATGGCCATGGTCTCCTTTTTAATATTATCTAATCATCTTGAGTAGTTAAGGATTTTAATTAGTATTTTTGTTACTTTACGTATTGTAGTCTTATATGTGCATAGTTGTTTAAATATCTAATATAAACAATTACTTGATTAGTATTATTTGCAAAAATTATTTATATATGTTTGATACTTATCTTTGTTACATAATCACACATATAAGGATATATATTATTTAAGAACACTGGCTGCTCATTCAGAGGACCTGGGGAAAATTCCCAGCACCCACGTGGTAGCTAACAACTGTCTGTAACTCTGAGATCTGACATTGTCATACAGACATACATGCAGGCAAAATACCAGTACAAATAAAATAAAAATAAACTATTTTAGAAATTCATTTATAGAAAATTATGTTTCTTGAAGATAATATAGAGAAACAAAAAAATTTACAATGTTTCCCACAAGTGGGAACATTTTTTGTTACCGTTTTTAAAACAAAGGATTTATTAGTGCATATTAACTGCACATATTAGTGTGACTCTAACATTTTCACACAAAGGTAGCACAGACCAAACCCAGCCTCTACCCTGATCTTGCCTTTCCAGCCAGTATCAACAATCCCTGTTCTACTGTAAGCTGACTATTTTTTAGCTCTACTATGGCAGAAAATGCAGTCCCTGTCTTTCTGTGTCTGGTTTGCTTCACATAAAACAATACTTTCCGTTCTGTGTGTGCACCATGTTAGCTTTCTCTATTCATCCACTGATGGGCAATGAAGCTGACGGCCGCAAGTCCTCACCAGAAGCCATAGTGGCTTGTCTTTCTTTTTCATTCTTTCTCTACACAAGTGTATTTATCTTTTGGCATAAGAATACGATATTATACTTTCCTCCTTTTCTATGCCTTAAGCATCTTTCTGTGTCACTAAATGCTCATCTGAGATATAACTGCAGTTTCCCAATAGATGCTGCTGTATCATCATTTTTGATAATGTCCTTTTAGAAAATTTGATTGATTCTTTTGTCAAAAGCACTTAATACAAGTGTAATGACTGATTTGATATCTGATTTGCCACTTCATACATGGCTTTTATAGCCCTCTTCTCAGAATGAAAGTCACAGAAAAAGGTCCAGAGAAACTTCTATTTAACCTTCATCTGTGTGCTCAACATATGCAGGACACACACACATGCGTGCACGCATGCACACATTGGAAAGAAAATCTAAACAAAATTCTCTAGCGGTTTCTTGTCTATTCTCTTTCTTGCAAAAGAAATCCTGGACCACACACTGGATTTTCTTCCTGACCCACCACGAGCTTTGACTCTCAGTTCAAAACAGGTCTGAGAGTCAGAGTTCTGTGGAACAGACCCGTGCTTGGTGGACCAGCAGCATGAATGTGCACATCATTAGTGACTACTTCAGTGTCGCCCTGTCAACTCCAAGGACTCTGGAGTGAGATGATGCGGTACTAAATGTGTGCTCTGTTATACAGCTGGTGAGCACAAACTTCTTGACTACTCTGGCCCTGATTTTCCTACCTCTCAAATGAGGACAGTAATAATACTCGTCCCATGGGTTTGTTATAGAAAATTAATCGAGTTAATTAAAAAATATTTAAAGGTGTGATGATGTGAACCTGTAATTTCAGTATTTGGGAGGCAAGGGTAGAGGCTGAGAGTTTAGGGCCAGCCTGGGCTAACTAATAATGAGTTCTAGGCTAACGTAGGCGGCAGAATGAGACTCTATTTCAAAACATTAACAATGTAATAATACTAGCCTTTAAAGCACTTAAAGCAATCCCTGCCGTGTAGAAAACAATGTGTTTTTATTAAATGAGCAGAAAGGGATTTGCTGGAAATCAAATGACTTCTAGTCAAAGAGTATATAAAAATGAGACTTCCAAAAGCATAGTAACAAATAACCACTCATGCTTATTCTTCACCCTGTGCAACATTTGAGCCTCCATTTTTGTTCCTGCCAGAAGTAGCAGCAGTAATGTCCTGAGGTGCTGGTTTGACTCCTTCTTTAGCTGTATGTGTGGGTCGGCAGCCATGTGGCTGCTTTCTTGAGCAACAACAGGAAGGAGGTGCCATGTTTGCTTAAGGAAAGTGACATTTAAAAAGGTTCTGTTTGGCAGAATTCTGGAGAATCAGGGGAGGAGAAATGCTTCGGGCACCATGCAGCTGGCAGGAGGGTCCAGCAGGGACCTGGGCAGTGAGAGGACGAGAAGACTCTTGGGACAAGGCCTTTCTATGGGCATCTCTCTCAATTCCACCCTTCTCACGCTGCCATTCACATCTAGATATAAAACCCTGTCTCAAATTAGCGATTTTCTTAGCTCTCTTGTACAGTGTGTGCTGGATGTGTTTGCCGATAGATGAGTGTCACCTGAGCAACACACACACTAGTAGTTACTTGGTGTCACAACGGCAAAATGCCTGACAGAAAACAACTTATAGGAGAAAGGGCTTATCTTGGGTAATGATTTCAGCTCATCGTAGCTACGGAAGCAATGTGGGGTGGCAGGAGCGTGACATAAATCATGTGGTGACAGACGATCAGACCACGAAGTGGGCAGGTAGGACTGGAACCCCACCCCGAAGGATCTACCTGTCAACCAGGCTCAAAGTGTCCCAGGATGCCCAGTAGCACCGCCAGTTGGGAAACAAGTGTTCAGAACAAGAGGCCACAGGGGAAATCTTGAATTCAAGCCATCTCACACACACACACACACACACACACACACACACACACACACACACACACACACCACTGTAGTTTTCTATTTTAACACTTAGGGAGAGGCATACAGGCTAAGCTCTATCTTGTCTACAAAGTTGGCTCTGACCTCCCCTACTCGGGTGGATTTCTCCTGGTAGTGGCACAGAGTCTAGTGCTTAATTCTGTGACGCCTGGTCCTAGAACCATTTTGGGTGTTAGTTGTTTGCCCCCACGATAGTGTCATCTCTTTCAAGTCAATCATCTGATCTTGTATTGCTGGTATGATAATTGTGGATCTTTAGGAAATAGTTACAGAACAATTCATCGATCTGAGTGTGAATGCATGGAATCTGTGTTGGAACAAAATGACACAAGGAAGTAAGTTTGCCATACCTTAGACCGTCACAAACTAAGTCCAAAAGGGAGCAGGCACTGAAATACCTAAAAACAAATGGTGAAGCCTATTACATGAAATACGGATGAATGGACTCTTAACCATATCCTGTTGAAGTGAGCCCAGCCTTCCTCAATGGTAGGTATGCAAGTGCAGAGGTCATCAGGCAAGGGTTGGGGAGTGAGGAAATTCGTAAAGGTGAGTAAAATTTCAAATGTCTATATAGGAAAGGCCTTTTATATTTCTGAACTTATACAAGTCGAGATAAACCACTCTCCCTGTAGGGTAAAAAGGGCCAAGTAAAGAACAGCTTGCCCCTGACTTGACCCCAGGACCAGGGCTTGAAATCCCACCCATCCCTGAGCATGAAATCCTACCAATCCCTGCGCTTGCCCCAGAATCAGGCTACAAAAAGCCACTAATCCCAAACCACCCTGGAACTCTCCTCCTCCCCAAGAAACCCTATACAAGCTCTGTACTCTGTCCAGTTTGTTGCTGCTCCCCGCCTAGAGGCAGCCACCCTCCTGGACTTTTCCTTCCCAATAAATCTTTTGTGTGAGGTTTGCTGTGCAGCATAATGTTCTGCCAGACCTGAGCAGAACGGTAACACTTCTCTACAGAGGAGCAGAACTGTAGGGAAACCCTCCCCTGTTGGAGCAGAGCTATAAGCTGCTATGCTTATAATGATTTTGTGGTATCCCTTGACTCCCCATTTCCAGGATACCTTTCCATCCGAGCTCCAACGTTTGCACTTCCTTGACCAAATACCAAGGTGGTTAAAAATTACTAATTTTTTTTTCCTGTGGGACTCAACGGAGGCTCGCTACCTTGTTTCCCTTTGAATTCGGTCAACTATGTGTTCCTCCTTTTCTCTCTATGGTTACTTACATTGCCAGTATGGGAAATACAAAAAACAAAAAACTTTGTGGTAGTGATTTAAGCAAAGAATGGCTTCCTCTGAGCTTGTTGAAAGTGGCTATTGGTGGTGCAGTAGTGTTGGACAGGTGCAGAAGTGTGGGACAGGTACGGCAGTGTGGGGCGGGCGAGGCAGTGTGGGGCGGGCGTGGCAGTGTGGGACCGGTATGGCAGTGTTGAACGCGTGCAGCAGTGTGGGAAGGCGTGAATGTACCAGAGAGCAGAATAGTGCATAGTTGTTTGTTAAGCACTTTCTGTGGACTAGAAAAGTATTCAAATAATCAATCCGAAAGGGGAAAGATTTGAGCTTAGTTTTGGAGGCTTCAGTCCATAGTCAAGTTGTCTTCACAGTTCTCAGGTGACAGCAAAAGATGAGACTAGTCACCTCCTGGCTGGGATGCAGACAAGACTAAGATCTGTAGATAGGGTCCCAAAGTCCTCCTCAAGGGCATGTCTCCAATAATCTCAGCTCTCCACCAGGGTTAGTCTCTTTAAATGTCCACCAACTCCCAATAGCACCAAGCCAGGGTTCAAGAGCCATGGAAGACATTCATGGTTTAATCTACAGCAGGTGCCCATGGTTACTATGGACACAGCCTTGGGTGTGCTTTGACCAAGGGGGTACCTTTCATCCCTGAGCTCAGCCTGTTGAGTATGGTAATGAGAAAGGATCCCACCGGAATGTTGCCACCTGTAAATCCTGGAAACATTGGAGCATGAGAATATTCTAACACATGCTTCATTTTAGGATGAGACCTGAATGAGTATGGAGGGAACCAGAAATTTTAAATATTCCTTTACTTTTCAATTTTTTCTTTTCTTTTCTTTCCTTTTTTTTTTCTTGGTAGAAAAACAGAATCAAACCAGGGTTGTTGATTTTTTTTTCCTCCCCCAATCCTTATCACCCAGAGAAAATGCAAGTCTTCTTCATGTTGCCAAGTAACTGAAAAGGGCTATTGTCTCAGGAGCCGATGCTGGGGTGGAGGAGGGGTTGGGTGAATACAGGAGCTCTGTTGGATGGGATCCTTGAGGTAGGAAACTGTATAAAGAAGGAGGCCTGAAATGGATCTAAGTTGATTTTCGTTTCTTTGAGAGTACATTAAGAAGTATCATTGCTTATCAAGAGGAAAGAAAGGCTGATAGAGAGCTTATCTTTTATAAACTAGTACAGAGAAATGAAAACCATCACCCAGAGCACCTGAGAATGGCCCCTTTAGAAGTGTCAAGGCCCTGGCAGGCTGCTTATTTCACAGAACACTGAGCGCAGAAGGGGGCATACAGGTGGGGGTGGGGAGCAGGGATTAGTTGGGGGGAGGCGCACAGCGGCGCGGTGGGAAGGAAGGAGTTTTCCTTTGGGGCGTCATACTTTGTGAAAAGTGGAAGTTTAGCATGTCAGAAAAAGTCTCACCTATTTCAATCTACCTGTAAGCAAGATGACATGTAATACTTACATGGTATTCTTTGTTCAAGGCTGTGGAGACTTTAAAAGCAATAAAATTCAAAGTTGCCAAACAAGGAGGCAACAGTGTGAGTGTATGGAGAGCTTCAGAGAGCCCCTGACCTTGCTAAACACCAGTCTGCTCCTCAACCACAGGCAAGCCATTTCCAAACTGCCGGTGCTGCAGCTGCCTTCAGCTGGCCTGTGGTAGACACTCCGCTACTTTTCCTTTTGGAAAGTTAGCATAGTATTAACCATTGAAGATGGGAATTTTAAATTCTCTAGTTTAAAATACATCAGTGTGGTGTTCCATCTTCTGGGAGGGGAGTGGGATTCATGAAATCTGCTGTTGGAATCGGCTCTGATCACCCAGAGTGAGCGTGTGTGAGCCATGGACAGCGTGGGAGCCAGAGATCAAGAGAGGGCACCTCTGAAGAGATGCTCACCGGCACCTAAACCGAGCAGGTAGTAAAGCAGAACTGATCCCCGCTGTCAAGGGAAATGAGATGGCACTTGGAGACGCACAACCAGGGTGTTAAAGGGAATGCACATGAAAGTGGGTTGGTTTGTCATGGAGAAAACTCAAAGGTTTGTTTATAGATAGAAATTTTGCTCACCCAGGAAGCTATCGTTGGTGGGGGGAGACTTGAACCTGGAGGAATAAGGCAAGGATGGGTGGCAGATCCTTTGGGATTTGCTGCTGTTAAACACTTTCTCACTTTTTTAAAGCACAGATGAGAGACTTCTCTTCAAATCACAAACAAATTGCTTGAACTCCTTTCTGCACTCAGGATTCTTTCATATTAGTGTCGAGGTTCCCCACCAACAGATTTGTCTGGCATTTATGATCTCAATTTGAGCGCTGTTTGTGTGTGTGTGGAAAAACTCTGTTCAACAGAGGGATAAACACATTCCAGGCATTCTGGTCACTAAACCAGCCAGCTGGCTCTCAGAATCTCAGCTTCCTTTGGCCAGCGAAGAGTCTACAACTTTGTCACACTAAGGCACAGGGATTGGAGCAGGTGACAAGACTCAGAACTGGTTCTGGATGTGACGTAGATCTGGGGCTGCTTAAACAGTAAGTGGAAGACAAGAGTTTCGATTGTCCCACCTAGGCAGTTCAGCGCAGGCGGGGGTTGTCCTGAGGGATTTGAACACTCTTAAGGAAGTTGCAAATCCACTGAAGTTGTAAGCAACAGTGGAGTGTGTCCATGTTGTTCTAGAGTATAATTCACAAGGCGTCCAAAGCATTGTGATCAGACACAAAGGAATTTTACCAGAAGAGAAACTTCCTAGAACATTTCCTGCCAGTAAGCAAAATTCCATAGGTTTTTGTTTTTGTTGTTGTTTTTTGTTTGGTTTTTTTGTTTTTTGTCTCTTTGTTTTTGTTTTTAGGGTTTTTTTTTTTTTGCTTTTTCTTTTTCAGAAGAATTAAGTTTATTATTACTTACAAAATAATTTATTACTTCGTTGTATCTTCTTTTCTGCGAGATTTTATTCCTCAAAAATACAGAATGTGGTGGTATTGGAGAGCTGACTCAATGGTTAAAAGCACTTGCTGCTCTTCCAGAGGACCCAGGTTCAGTTCCCAGAACCCACCTGGCAGCTCACAACTGTCTGCACCGCCACTCCCAGGGGATCTAATGCCCTCTTCTGGTCCGCTCGGGCACAGCATGCACACAGTGTACAGCCTTACATTTTGGCATACTCATACTCACGACATAACAATAAATTTAAAAAGCATATCACAGGCTGATGCGATGTGTGTGTGAGCAAAAGCACTTGTCACCGATTTGAATCACCTGGGTCCGAATCTTACCTCCCACATGACGGAAGGAGAGAACTGACTTCCCACATCTGTCCACTGACTCACACACACACACACACACACACACACACACACACACACACACACACACACATATGCACGCACATAAGCACACACATATAATGGAAGGAGAAAACTGACTTCCCATGTCTGTCCTCTGACCTCCATATACATGCACACACACACACACAATAAGTAGGTATAATAAAATTTATAGAACAATATTTTAACTCACCCAGATTTAATATTTCATAATTTATGTGAACTAATTTACTAGTTACAAAATAAAAATTCCTGCATAAATAAAGATGATGTTTTCTACCTTGTTAAATTAAAATTCAGAATATTTTAAATAAACATCCCTGTTTAGGTGAAGGCTTCACTCCAGCCCCTGGCATCCATATACACCAAAAGTCTGAAACGTTCGGGTGGGTGAAACCTTCATCCCAAGCCCCCTCCCCTGGGAGTTGCCTCAGTCCAGACTCCACCCCTGAGAAAACCTGCCAAACCATGACCCCTCCCCAGAGATGCTGAAGACCACTCCCACAGGGTATTTAAACTGCTCCCCAGAGACCAAGCAGGTGGTTTTCCTGTCTTCCTCTCCCATCTCTTCTCTGGAAAGCCATCTGGGAACATTTGTATCTATTAAATCTGGGCATTTTCTAATTCAATTTGATTTGGTCTGATTTTGGGTTATTGCATCCATGGAGAGGCTTGTCTGGATGCAGAAACTTTTCAATATCAAAAATTTCTATGTAGGAAACAACCTTTCAGCCTCTTCCAAATAAGACTCAGGGACCACAATGGGGCAAGTAGGTAAGAATTCTAGTCAATCGCTTTGGGCTGAAGAGATGGCTGAGTGGCTAAGAGCACAGGTTGCTCTTCCAGATAGATCTCGGTTCAATTCCCAGCACCCACATGGTGGCTCACAGCTGTCTGTAACTCCTGTGCCAGGTGATCTGGTACCCTCACACAGACATACATGTAGGCAAAACATCAATGCACATAAAATAAAATTCTAGTCAGTCATTAAGTCTTACTTTTTTTTTGTTTTGTTTTTGTTTTTCGAGACAGCATTTCTCTGTAGCTTTGGAGCCTGTCCTGGAACTAGCTCTTGTAGACCAGGCTGGCCTCGAACTCACAGAGATCCACCTGCCTCTGCTTCCTGAGTGCTGGGATTAAAGGCGTGTGCTACCACCGCCTGATCATTAAGTCTACTTTTAAAGTAGGATAAACAGTCAATGGAAGAGATAAAATGCATATTAAAAATGCTCACTTAAACCCAGCAAGAGCAGGAAGGGAGGTAAAAACCAATAACAACAACACAGTGAACAGGAACTGCTCACAAGACAGTAGAATTTAAAATCACAATATCAATAACCTACATATAAGGTGATTATATATAACCAAATACACCATTTAAAAATCTACTTTTTAAAGAGATGTGCATGAGTCTGTGTGAGTACATGCCACACCCGTGAGAGGACAGCAAAGGCCAGGAGAGAGCACCACCTGCTCTGGAACTGGAGTTACAGATGACTGTGAGCCACCGAGATGGGTGTGGGCAACCCAGCTAGGGTCCTCTGGTAGAGCAGCAAGTACTCTTGAGCACCAAGTCATCTCCTCAGCCCCCACCCTGCGCATCATTTACAAAGTAGAGTGGTTTAAAACAAGGCCCAATTGCGTGCCGTCTACAGTAAACCTGCCTGAGTTGTGAAGACTCAGGATAAAGCCGAAGAATGGACCTCAATCTAATAATGTGGGAACACGGAATGGAAGCTTCAGTGATTGGTTACACTGCCCTTAGATAAACGGACTCCAGAGTACTGAAGATCAGAAGGACAGTGGGACATGGTGAAACACAACTGTAATCCCAGCACTCAAGAGGCTGAGGCAAGAGGATCAAAATTTAAAATCCCTGAATTATTAATTGATTTGTCTCAATTAATAAACAAATAAATAAATATAAAGAGACTCTTTTTGAGATAAGGTCTCACTATGTAGCTCTGGGTATCCTGGAACTCACTATGTAGACCAGGTTGGCCTGCCTTTGCCCACTTCCCCCAGTGCTAGGATTAAAGGTGTGTGCCATTATGCTTTTAAGAGACTTTTTAGAATGACAAAGTCATCCAAGAACGCATAACAACACTGAACTGTACACACCTAACAACGAATCTTCAAAACAAGCAGGACAAAACAGGAAAGAGGGCTGGGGAAATGGCTCAGTGGGTAAAAAGGCCAACAATCCTGACAACCTGAGTTCAATCTGCACAGTGGAAGGAAAGAACTGGTCCCCTCGGGTTGCCAGCCAGACTCTACAGGTTCATGATGGCACATGTATCCCCCACCACCACCACCACAAAACAAATAAGTAAATCTAATTTGGTGTAGGGGAGAAAAAGCTGAGGGCAGGGGCACACACTCTGTCCTTTGCATTTTGGAGGGAAAAGAGAGTGTGCCTGGGATAATCTGATCTAGCCTAGAGAGAGGCTCTCTCAAAAAGTAAAATGGAGAGCAGTTGAGAAAGACACCGGATGTTAGTTTCTGAACTCTACACACAGGCACAAATAAAGAGAAATGGCTGCTTAGACAAATATAATGGAAGATATGACACATCTCCCTTAGTAACTCATTAAACACAGATAGAAAATGAATCAGGGTATTGATGACCTAAGTCACATTATCCAGCAGCTTGACACCTATAAACCATGCACCTCCCAGCAGAAGGGTACAAGCCCTTACATTCATTAGCAGAAACTGTGTTCTGAGCTATAAAACAAGCCTCACCATAATTAAAGGAAGTGAAATCACACAAAAACTAGTCTCCACGCATAGCGAATTTAATGCAAATATAGAAGAGAAAGCTAGCTGGAAACCTCCAAGATATTTGGATATGGGAAGACACATTCTCAAATAACCTGTGGGCCAAAGGGGAAGGCACACCTCAGAGTGAGGCCAGGATAGGCTGTGGCCCAGAGAAGCTGGGGATAGCCTGTCAGTCAATTGCAAACAGGAGCCAGAGCGTCCTGGACCCTCAGAGAAGGACACACACAGGGGAAGTGGCAGAGTGGAGCTGGATGTGGGCTGGGGCACAGAGTTTAGGGCAGGGACTATATGGTAGATCCCAGCTCCTCAGCTACCCAGCCTTTCCTCTCCCAGAGGATTTCTTTTTGGAACATAGTAAGTCAAACTAAGTTGGTTCTGATGGAAGAAGAGAAGCAAAGGGGAGGGCCTAATTTTCAGGACTCAGTTCTGAGTTCTTTGTTTTTGATCCCTTCCTCCCAGCTCTTAAAACATCCTGTGCTTTCCCCACTGAAGTTAGATCTCAAAATTAAAACTATGACTTGCTTCCTATGAGGCAGACATCACATAAAGCATTTCATAAACTGTCATTTTACTTAATGTACGTGAGTGCACACACACACACACACACACACACACACACACACACACACACACACACACACCATGCATATATCCCTCCTGCCAGGGAAAATCCCTATCCCATCACACAGAAGGATGCATTAATATGCAAGAACATTAAATAAGCAAACAGCCTGAAAATGACAAAGCCAGTAGTTGGCTGATTTTTGTTTGATAAAGCAGAGAGTGATGGAAAAGTGGAGAGTTGACTTCTGACATCCACTTCAGGCCATACACACCTGCACATGTATATACACACACACACTTTCAGACACATGAGCATCCCCACACATATGAAAGCAGATATGCACAATACAACACACGAAAGCAAACCATATATGAAATAGTTCAAGACCTAAGGAAATTCAGCACAAAATGCTGACTCTGTCTCCAGACCTTTATTAAGCATACCTTCCCCTCCAATCACTAAGCTTTGAGTAAGTGACTTCTTAGCATTCATTGCATTTAAGTAGGGCACAGACGATTGTTTGTGTGGAAACATCTCAAAAGTTCCTTAAGACAGGGATAGGGTCTGGTTCACCTTTCTCCTTGGCCCTTCCCTGCTCCTCCCTGATGTGCAGTAGCAGTTGGGGTAGTGCTGGGAAATTGGCTAGCACTAAAGCAATATTGTTGTACTGAACTGAACTGAAATGTATTTGAGAGCTAACAAAAGCTTATTGAGTCTACTGGGGTACATACAATTATTTAGCGAATATGATCTGCCCATCCTTTGTATCCTGGTCCCCAGTTGTTGTCTGTGTCAAGGGCAAAGATCTCTAGGAAACTTCTGAGTGCTGAGTGCAGCTTGACATATACAGGTCTGTGGGCCAACTTTTTTTTTTTTTTTTTTTTTTTAACCAGAATGGCCTATGCTTCAGTTGCTCGTTCAATCCCCTGAGTTTTAAATTGACATGTATATATTCATTTCTGTTATGAGCAAGACCAAGCACAGTCTTGAATACAGATGCAATCTGTAGGGTAGCCATAAATCTTGAAGGTCTAACCCAAGAAGTTTATCCTTCAGTGTAAATAGGCACATGAACACACACACACATACACACACACACTCGAGCACACACAAGTTCCTAACATGCACAGCCTCATTCTCTCTGAGCACTCACGTTCTCAGACAGACAAGTGATTCTGCACATCGTCACACATATCCTATTAGACACAGTGCCTCAAATATTCACAAACACACACAAACATATGCACATAGGAGTACCACACACATACACATACACTCTCAGACACTTTTCTAATGGTCCCTCCACCGACTATGCTGATAGAGTCTGGGGGACGGGAACCACAAGGGTGGGTATCATCACCAACACAGAGTAACTTTCAGTATTTGACTTCTAAACCCATCTTTAGGTTGATCTGTTAAAACCTCCCTCGGTGTTTAAAATGCAAACCCTTGGCCCTGCATGACTCTGACTTGGCAGGTCTGGGCAGAGCCTTGCATTCTTAAATCTTCATTTGACAGCCAGATCAGTAAGAGTAGATCTAAAACCTCCTGGATCTAAAGATGCCAGCTGCCTTTTGAGGTCAAATAGATCTCCCTACATTTTTAGCATTGAGCCAATGAGACCTTAGTGGATTTTGTAGATTAGACACCTAGACACTGAGGTCGCTGTAGCCTGGTTGTCTTCATCTGGAGGGCTCGGGTGTGGTCCTCTGTTTCCATTATAGAAGTTAATTTGAGGAGTCCCCTTATGCACTCGTACCTGAGATGAGCAGGTGCACCCTATGTTTGCTATTGGTGTTCACATGCGATACAGGTCAAGTGTCTTTCTTCTGAAATGCTTAGGACAAGAAGCATTCTGGATTTTAGATTTTTTGATTTGGAGATATTTATATTTACACAATAAGGTATCCTATGACTGAGACTCAGGCCTAAAGAAAATGTGTGAATGTTTCTTGTTTACCTTGCACACATGGTCCGAAGGTAATTGTATACAATGCTTTCAGTGGACCTGGCTCTGTGTATGGGTATGTGTGTTTGTACAGGTTTGTGTGTCTGTATGTGTGTATGTGTTGTGTGTGTATGTGTGTATATATATGTGTGCATACATGCATGTATTTTCTTGTACATGTGTATATGTGTGCATGCACATGCACACCTGCTTGTGTAGGCCAAATGGAGATGTTAAATGTCCTCTTCAATTGTTCTCCACCTTACTTTTTGAGATAGGGTCCCTCATTGAACCTGGAACTCCCAGATTTAACTGGACTGGTTGGTCAATGAGCCCTAGGCCTCTTCCTATCCCCATCTCCTCAATGGTGGGATTACAGGTCTTGCTTTCTAAGAGCTGCTGGGGATGCAAATTTAGGTCCTCATGCTTGAATGGCAAGCACTTTACCCACTGAGCCATCTCCCTGACCCTGTGTTTCGATTATGGCACATCGCGTTGAGTCTACGGTAAAATTTCCCCCTTATCAACGTCATGTCAAGCCTTAAGAACATTTTAGGCTTTGAAGTTTCCAATTAGAGTGCTTAATTTGCATGTTGGCAGAGCGGGCATTTGAACCTACAACTTTAAAAACAAAACAAAACAAAATAGCAACAATAACAAAAACCAAGATCTTATCATATAACTCCAGTTGGCCTTGAACTCTTGGTAATCCTCCTGCTTCAGTCTCCAGAGTGCTAGGATTATACGCATGTGGCACCACACCTAGCTGAACCCAAATCTTTTGATGATGCCAAACTTAATGTATATGTCTCATTGAGCCATGGGTGTCTTTATTGGCTGACCAGGAGCCTCATAAAACAGAGTCTTTGTCGCAAGTGATACTAAAATACTTAGTACCTGTAGAGCAGGTGCAGGGCCTGTTGGAACTGATGAAGACGTGAGAGCTGGAATGTTGCAGAAGAAGTCAGTGCCCGCCTCAATGCCCCACCCACGGACGATGGCAGAGCACCCCTCAAGATATTATCACAGGGAATTCAGGCTCCTAATTATGGGTGGGGTAAAAAGGAGAAAATCACTTCCACTCAACTTCCGGGAAATGAGAACAAACAAGACAGGACAAATACATATCACCATGTGACTAGTCTTTCTGTGAGTCTAGATGGATGGCTGAATTACAGAACTGGTTCTCGGGCTGCGGTTTTAGCTCAACAGTAGGGCACACGCCTAACACGCAGAAAACCTGGATTTCTTTCTCCAGTGACAGACAGACAGACAGACAGACCACACACACACACACACACACACACACACACACACACACACACACACACACACACACACACGGAGAGACAGACAGACACACACACGGAGAGCCAGACATACAGACACACACACGGAGAGACAGACAGACAGACACGGAGACACAAACAGACACACACACACACACACAGACAGACGACAGAGATTCTCACAAGAATGTCAGAATGGTGACAATTTCCCCCTCCTAAATGTTTCAGAGTCACAGTCTGGAGAGAGAAAGAGTCAAAATATCCTAATCCATGACTATCCCCACAAGCATTTAGCCCTCACTACTATGCTCTGTAATTTTCTTACTATGGTCTAACTCTCCTCCCTGGGCTAGGACACAAAAGCCTGAGAGATGACCTGAGAACGCTGGGAATTCCTCCTAGGGTAACTCATTATGGTTGAACTACCCTCATAGCTGTGCCTGGATCCAGCCAGCTCAGCTGTCCTTGACCCGTGTCAAGAGCCTGCAAGAGTCGCACTAAGTCTCATGTTCTTTGCAGCTTGCTGTGTAGACAAAGCTCCAGGCCACTTCAGGATTCCATCGCCATCTCCACCCTTTCATCTGACCTGTCTTTTTCTGGTTTTATAGTGAGTGTTTAGTATTTAATCCCTTGAAGTTCTACACTCCGTGATTCTATATTTTGTACTAAAGTGAACTTGTTTTGTTTTGAATAGCAGTTTCTGGGCCCCTTCCATTTCTTTCTTTGTATAGCTGTTGTCCCAAGTACTCCATCCCAGAGTACTTAAAATGATTTCTGATTTCAAATCATGTCATTCTGATTTAAAATCCCACACTTAATTCAGCCATGCTTAATAACCATGCCCCAAAGGTATTTAATGTAATTGGAAAATATTTTGTTATGAGTCTGCTTCCCTAAAGGCGTTCCAATACCTCTCATTGAAGTAGCTAAAATAGAAGCTTGATCTTGGAATTAATTAGGGATTAACACGGAATCTTAATTTTAAATGTACCAAAGGAAGGAAAACAATTTAGACCCCAGTGTACATCAAAGCAGAATTCCATCTGGCAAGGTACAATGGCTTTGCCGCTGCCTAATCTCTCACCACACCCTAATGCTTCCATGACTACTGCTCCACGGAAGCCCGGATGTCTCTAGCCCTGTTCCGTCACCCAAGAAGTCCTTGGAAGCACAATGGTTGGGATTTCGTTAATTACGACTATTTACAAACTCGTAAATGCTGGTGGGGTCCTACCAGAATAATGGACACCGGCTCATCGAGTGGCGCATTTGCAGCCATTGATGAACGAAAGGCCACTGACGATGAGGGTGGAAAACTGATGGAACTGGCAAGGATTTGGCTCGGGCTTTCCCCAGCCTGCCATTTCTGTAGTAGGAGAGGCTAGGGCACCGGGCCAGAGGCGGAAGAGAAAGCCAGTCTGAACAGGGTGGGAGAGAACGCAGAGGCCAGCAACCAGCTGCCTTCAGGGTTCAGAGCGGTGTCAAATGTCAGCACTCGGCAGCCTAGAGATTCATGTGCACAGCCTTCTGGTAGGCAGAGGCTTACGTGCACTTTTCTCTTTTACACTTCTTTAAAGACCTTGTGCAGCAGAGGAAAGGATTACGCACTGGGAGTGTTTCATTTTCAAATGTTTTTGCAGAGGGCTTTTGCCTCCCTCCAACACTGCGATCCCACAGCGCAAGCTTCCTCATGGGGGGGGGGGGAGGCACCATTTAAGAACTGAGCAAGTACTGTGAAATTAGAGCGTTGCATGCCTCGTACTTCCGAAAGAGACACTGCCGAATAGAGGTAGCCACCCATTTTATTTAGGGATCAAATTCTTCCAAAAATCGCTATCCCAGCCTAAAGTCAACCTGCTCATAATTTGAGCCTTCAATAATGAAATCAAATTTAGAATGCTGGAGAGAATTTTTTATTTCATCAGGATGTGAACAAAACATTTTGGGTGTATCTTGCTGTCTAACCACAGCTCCTAAAGAGTGTACTTCTATTTTTCTCCTCCTCCTTCTTTTTTTCCCTAATAAGTAAACAAAGGTTTGAAGTTGCCCTCAGTGCAACTGAGTGGAATTGCAACCTCTCTTTGAGTTTCTGAACCCTCAAATCCAGTGAGGTGTGGGACTCAGCTGTTCCTAGAGGAGACTGGACACGAGGCCACCTTTGTTCCACCGGCTTTTAGAGGTCTTTCTCTCTAGGGTAACTTTCCTCTATTCCAGAGCTGTAAACAAAACTTAATCCGCCACCTGCTTGGACACAGGCAAGGCAAAGCCCCCCACAGCCTCACCACACTGGAAATGTTTCCATCCTTAGGAGGAGTTTTTGGCTTGAGCTGATAAACTAAAGCTATGTTGTTCTATTCTGTGGAGGTATATTATATCCTTCAGATTTTTCCTACAAAGGAAATGGTAAGCTCTTGATAAATGAAATTAAACTCTGCTCTTAAAGATAAATGATTACAAAGAGAACTTTTTCATACTGTAAAGTCCTCCTGTTCATCTTTGCCTCCCGGTGATAGAATTCCCCAAACTGGTGAATGCATTCCAAGCCTCTCAGACCTTGTTTTGGAAAAGGATGTGGGGTTCATCTCCAGAGGGGGAGTGGTTTACCTTATCAACCTTTCACTGGGGCCTCAGAGATCTTTAACTCTTTGAGTCTTAAGAACACCCAGAAGCATGCCCCAGGCGTCAGCATTCTCAGGAGGAGAAAACAAAACAAAAAAGCCGTGAAAAACTGAGGCAGGTGGTTCAGTTCTGAAGAGATTGGAGATCTGAAAGTCAGGTAAACTGACCAGCAAACGCACATTCCCTGCTCTTACACAAGGCCGGGACACCTTACCACCCTCCCCGATGCCCAGCCGCTAGCAGAGCTCTAGACAGGCACTTTCTAAGCTTTGGCGGACAATGTGGTCATTCTCTCACATTTACAAATACTTTAAAATCACATATTATCTTTCCTTTGTACGTAAAAAAAGTGGTCACAAACACTACAGGACCATCAACTTTAAGGGAACTTCCAACTCTCTGTAGCTCCGGCTACTAATGAAAGAATACATACAGGCTCTCTGAAATGATCCTTCAACCGCTCATGAGAGAAAGCCTTTTCTTTAGAGCGGGAAAGGAGAGGAAGGAGAAAGGAAAGGGAGGGAGGAAAGGAGGAGAGGAATAAGGAAGGAAGGTACAATACTATTTTTAGTATTTAATGAAATTTTGTTTAAAATGTAAAAAGTAAATAAATAGATATGTTGGGACCATTTGGAGTCCTGGCCTTTAGCTGCTCTTCCCTGCTAGAGATCTTTACTTTCCTTGTGATTTGAGTTACTGAAAGCTGTGTTAATTGTTTACCAGCTCAGCTTCACAAGCGTGTGTTGCCTTGAGGATCAGAGGATAAGGTTTTCACGTGTTGGCCCACCTGACTGTTGGGCATATAAGCCTCCATGGTGCTATTGAATAAAGGGCTTCTTACCAGTGACTAGAAGTCCCTGTCTCTGTCTGTCTCTCTGTCTGTGTGTGTCTTTGTGAGTTTCAATCTCCAGCCCCTTTCCCAGAGCTAACGAACTGTATGGTAGCGCATAGAGCGCAGACAGGTGTTGTGCGCGGCCTAGATAAAAAATTCTGATGGTGTTTGCTTCATTCTTGGGTGTGCTAACTCCCAACTTTGAAATCCACTTTTTGGTTTGTGCCCGCCCCTCTGCTCTCTCCAGGTTGACTTTTTCCTAAGAGAGCGGCTTCTCTGGCGGCTCACTTCTCACCACAGGTGTTCCTTGTTAGTCCAGGCAGGATCGCCTCCCTGGAACGTCAGTACTTACTGAACCCTGGGCTGCTCTTGCAAGGATAGGGACCACTGCCAGGGAAGTACAGTGCTAACATGGAGGTGAGAGGCAAGGCTTCTTCGGATCCTAAGAATCATTTTACAGATGCAGGAAGAAAGCTTCAAGGGTGCAGTGCCTTGCTCAAGGGCCCACCTTGAGCAAGAGTGGGGATTAGAACCCACTGAGGGAGCAAAGGATGCTGGGATGATAGAGTGGGGATTAGAACCCACCGAAGGAGCCAGGATGCTGGGATAATAGAGCGGGGATTAGAACTCACTGAGATGATAGAGTAGGGATTAGAATCCATGGAAGGAGCCAAGGATGCTGGGATGCTAGAGTGGGGATTAGAACCCCTTGAAGGAGTGAAGGATGCTGGGATGATAGAGTGGGGATTAGAACCCCTTGAAGGAGTGAAGGATGCTGGGATGATGGAGTAGGGATTAGAACCCCTTGAAGGAGTGAAGGATGCTGGGATGATGGAGTAGGGATTAGAACCCCTTGAAGGAGTGAAGGATGCTGGGATGATGGAGTAGGGATTAGAACCCACCGAAGGAGCCAAGGATGCTGGGATGCAGAGCATCATGGCAGCAAGCAAAGTAAAGGAAAGTAAAGATCCCTGAGCTGTAGGGATCAGGCAGAATCTGGGGCCTGAGACTGGTTGGGTTTTATTCCAGAAATACTGGCATGAGTCTAACCAGCGTCCATCTTGGGCAGGAGCAGCATGGCATCTGCCACACTTCCCTTCCTCCCAGCATTCCATCCTGTCTACTCTGCCTACCTGATTTCTGCCCTATCAAAAGGCCAAGGCAGTTTTCTTTATTCAACCAATGAAAGCAACACAAATGCAGACGGACCTCCTACACCACACCTTGCTTGCCAGACTGGGTTAACTCTACCAACTCTCTGCGGTCTGCAAAGAGTTTGTTAGCTTTACCGCATTGTAGGATTTGCATTTTTCTTTTCTATGCTGGTTGCATTTTCATGTTTCTTTTCTTAAAAGAATGTTCAGATTAAACAAGTTTATTTTCTCAAAATGTTATCTCTTCCAGTATTAAATACATGTATGACTTGCTCTGCAGTTCTGTTCTACAAAAACCACTGCGGCCAAAGATATGAAATAAAAGGATGTTGTAGGGTCTTGAAAAGACAACTAAAAAAAAAGATGATGGTATGTTGTTCTGTGACTGCAGACCTACGTGCGCCCACTGTCATCAGGGCTCATCCCTTCCCCGTCCCCTCTGGGCTTTGCTCTCTGGCCTGGCTTGCTGCAGTGTGCGCAGTCTGGACTCACTGCAGCAAGCTGTTTGCCCACCCACACCCCGCTCTGATCTTGTGTGGAACGGACTAGATAACAAGTGCTCGGGTTTATTGAGCACCTACTCTCCTTGCAACTGTGCTTAGTGTTCATTCCCTCATCCAACACTTGTAAATCTCATGAAAGTGTCCCCATTCTCCAGAGAGGCAAGGCGAGCGGGGACCAGAGAAGTTAGTTCAATTGTGTAAGTTGGTTGCAGTTTGCACTTTGGATTTCATTCATCCACTTAATTAGACACGTGCCTCCCCCACAGAGTTGGGGAAATGGGAAGCAGAATGCATCGTATGTGGTGACACCTGTCGCCTGCTTTCTTGTCTCTGTGCCTTTTTCAACCCGTAGAAGGTTCTTCTATTGTTTGTTTCATTGTTTATTTCGTTGTTTTTCCAGACAGGGTTTCTCTGGGTAGCCCTGGCTGTCCTGGAACTCACTCTGTAGCCCAGGCTGGCCTCAAGCTCATGGATCTGCTTGCCTCTGCCTCCTGAGTGCTGGGATTAAAGGCAAGCGCCACCATGTCCAGCGCAGAAGGTTCTTTTCATTGTGCATTCGTCCAGGACAGCTACTCAGTAATCCCCACAATTCTCCAGCAGTCTCTGCTGTGGTCACTTCACTTCTGATACTTTAACCGTCTTTCTTTTATCAAATGTCTTGAGGGCTGGGAGTCAGCCCTATTGTGTGTGCAGGGACCCAAAGCCCAGCTAGCAGTAGCCGCTCAGCAAATATTTACAAATGAATGAACTGGGCGGCCCTCAAGTGCACCTCCCTATTCTTTACCTCCTGCAATCTGTGTCCTACCACAGAATGGACTAAACTCTCTCTCTTTCTCTCTCTCTCTCTCTCTCTCTCTCTCTCTCTCTCTCTCTCTCTCTCTCTGTGTGTGTGTGTGTGTGTGTGATGTTGCACGTGAGTGGGGATACTAGAGGTCCATGCCCACCGTCTTCCACTATTGTTTTTCACTTGATTGATGTATTTAGTGAGAACAGATCTCACTATCCCTGGTGCCCACTGACTGAGCTAGGTTGGCTGCCCAGTGAATACAGACGACCCCGGATGTGCCTGTCTTGGCCCACTCCACACCGCAGTTCTAGGATTATAGGCAAGTGCACCTTGACTCGACTTTTGTGAGGGTGCTGGGAATCAGAGCTCAGCTCCTCAGGCATATGCAGCGCTTGGCCACTGAGCCACCTTCCCAGGCCTTGATGTGGTCAGACCCTAACAGGTCAGCTCCGACAGCCAATGCTGTAAGAAGTCCAGTGTTTTGCACCACTCTGCACCCAAACCTACCCCTTCCTCACGCTGTTCATTTTCTATTTGAGCTTCCCAGTGACATAGCCTTGTTAACTCTCGCTGATTCTACTACTCCTTGTTCCCACCATGATTAAATTCTCACTAAGACCTGTTAGTTTCCCGAGGCAGACCTCACCTGCCTCCTCCCCTCACTGTCTGCTGCCATTCTCCAAGAAGGCAGCTCTTCAAGTGTTTTGGGTTTTTTAAGTTTTTTGTTTGTTTGCTTTGTTTTGTTTTGTTTTGAGGCAGGGTTTCTCTGTGTAACTGCTCTGGCTGCTCTGGAAATCTCTGTGTAGACCATGTTGGCCTCAGACTCACAGAGATCTGCTGCCTCTGCCTCCCGGGTGCTGGGGTGGGCTTAAAGGCATGCGCCACCAGCATCCAGTTAGCTCTTCAGATTTTAAAGAAGTAAAAATTCGGGAGAAGGAACCAGAGTCTGGATGCAAAGGCTTTTAAGGAAATCATTTTTGAAGCAGAGAAAAACATCATTTGATTAAATTGTTATATTACCTGTGAGTAATGCAGGAAATTTTTTTGAGTAGCTTTTAATTAACTGAGAAAATATTGTATATATTGAATTATACATGTATATGTATGCATTAGAGGAGAACATTACATCAGACTGGACTTCACATAGCAGTCACCGTTCCTCAGTCTCTGACACCAAGCGCTTTCTCTTCCTTTGCTGACTATGTCTCCCTGACACACAACTTCCATATTAACAGAATTGTCAGATCTTCACCATTCCCCATTTCCTACTAAATAAGGAGTAGGTGTTGGCTTCATTTTCTGGTGGTGCTGGGGATGGAGACCAAAGCCTTACGCACGCTAAACATGTGCTCTGCCACTAAGCTGTACTGTTAGAGTTCTCCCACAGGAAACAAAGGTCATTCTTGTTTTGTGTTTCTTTTCTTTGTAGGGTCTCAGTATGTTGCCCTGGCTGTCTTGGAACTCACGCTGTAGACCAGGCTGGCCTCGAACTCACAAAGATCTGCCTTCCTCTGTCACCCCAGAGCTGGGACTAAAGGAGTGCACCACCACGCCTGGCATTTGTGTTTCATGTTTTGAGTTAAGGCCGCACTCTAACTCAACCGAAGTTAGCCTGGAACTCAAGGTGTTCCTTGTCGGGTCCCAAAGAAACCCTGAACAAATCAGTACCAGTGGCTCCACCCAGCACTTCCCATCCCATCCCACCCCCACCCCAAACCCCTTCAGCCAAGGGATTGGACTTCGCTTCTCTTCCCCCATCTTCTGATTTCTGTGTAACTCAACCACATGCTCTCTTGGCTCTGCCTTTCATTCCCATGTGCTCTCTTGATCTTCTTGCCTCCTCTCTCCTCTCTCTTCTCCTTTTCTCCCTCTTTCCCTCTCCTCTCATGGATGTTAGGTCTCAGAAACCTGGAACAATGGGTAAACTGAGGTGTCTAATAACTTAACAAAGCAGATGCTGGCCAGCTCTCCCAGCATCACTCTGTGCCTGTGGCTCCTCCCAACCCTCTCAGCATCACTCTGTGCCTGTGGCTCCTCCCAACCCTCTCAGCATCACTCTGTGCCTGTGGCTCCTCCCAGATCTCCCAGCATCACTCTGTGCCTGTGGCTCCTCCCAGATCTCCCAGCATCACTCAGTACCTGTGGCTACTCCCAGATCTTCCAGCATCACTCAGTACCTGTGGCTCCTTGCAGCATCACTCTGTGCCTGTGGTTCCTCCCAGTTCTCCCAGCATCACTCAGCACCTGTGGCTCCTCCCAGATCTCCCAGCATCTCTCAGTATCTGTGGCTCCTCCCAGCCCTCCAAGCATCACTCTATGCCTGTGGCTCCTCCCAGATCTCCCAGTATCACTCAGCACCTGTGGCTCTTCCCAGCACTTTCACTCCCCCCTATCCTAAGACTCCCTGCTCCCCCGCTGGGCTTAGGCTTCCCCACCTCGAGCATGATGCCTATATAACTCAGGCATTTTAGCTGTACTGCCGTCTTGACCTCTTGGCCCAAGCTGTCCATCTTAGTCTTGGCCCCTCTTGCTCCCCTCCCCCTTGCTCTCCCTCCCTGTCTTGCTCTCCCTTCCCCTCTTACTTTCCTTCCCTCCCCATCTTACTCCCCTCCCCCCACTTCCTTGCTCTCCCTCCCCGTCTGTTCTCTCCTGGTCAGATGTAGTCCACAGCCATGTTCAGCCTAGACTCTTCCTTCTGCCTTCTTTCTCCCTTGAATCTACAAGAAAAATCTTCATACTTTAGGAGTAGTCTTGGCTGTTTTTTTTTTTTTTTAATTCAGTGGTCAGGAATGTTCTGCTAGTCCAGTTCACTCTGGATCCTTCCAGAAGCCCTTGGCTATTCTCTCCCTCATATCCACAATAAAAGCCTTCTCCTCAAATGCGGCCTAGGAGTAGCCATCTCCTTATTTTAGTTCAATCCTCCCATCTCAGTCCCCCACTACCAGTGCTAGGATTATAGGTGTGAGCCATCATGGCAGGCTAGGAATAGGCCTTCATGCTATAGTTTTTACTTCCCACGCTGTACTCCAGGAGTTACCATTGCTACTAATTCTACTAATTCGAAATGCTTTTGATTGTTAGCAACAGCATGTCCAATGCATAGTGGTTGAAGCATAGAGTTATGTTTCTTACCTTGTAAGCAGTTAAGAGGTCTGAAGCCCCAAACTGGGGCTGCTACTCCAAAAGGGGCCCAAGCTGCTTCTATTTTTCTATGGCTTTCTTATTATCACCTCATGACCTTGAGTTTCACTTCTGGGAATCCGATCCACACTCTCAGAAGAAAAGGAAGACATCAACACGTGAAAAGGTGGGAGGAAAATGCACAAGATGGAGCCTGACCTGTTGGTGTGGGTGAAGGCCTTCCCAGAGTCCTCACCCAGCAATCTACTCAGGATTTGGCTACTAAAGGAAGGCCACAGGCGGGCAGTGACTTGAGAGGTGAAGCTGTGGGGAGTGGGGGTGGGGAGAGCCACACATCTCACCCTCCGCCTCACCTCATTGTCTTCTGTCTCCTAGGACCTGGGTTCTATCTCTGATGAGTAAAGTCCCTTCATTGTTTACAGTCCCCAGAAGACTCTGCATGTCAAACACAGTCTTCGTCTTCCTCCAAGGCTCTCTGACAGAAACATCTCCTGCGAAGAAGCACTGTTTCTGCTACACAGAACTCTTCAGTCTGCTGTGGTAACTATGTGTGTTGTCTCCTCATGTGTACTTCAGTGTCTGAGGGGACAAGGAACGTGGCCCATTCATCTTTGTATTTAGAAAGCACAGAGTAGGTATTCAGTAAATGCTGGATGGAGCTGTGCATACTCTGCAGTATTCCATTTAAAACACAAAAAGTCTGCAGAGCCCACGCTGTCCATAATGGACCCTCTGATCCGCGTGACAGGGAAACATCTGCAGGCCACTGTGAATATTGGCTGCTGTCTTCTGTCCTCAGCCAAGGCAGAGACATCTGTGGTGGCGGCATGACTATCGGCCATGCTTTTTATGTCTCTTTGCTCAAATATGCAGCTGTTCCTTGGGTGGGAAAGAAAGAACCCTGGAAATCAGACAGAACACCGAGTTCAGCGCGGGATTCCAGGCTCAAGATCCTCAAAATTGTGTTACAACATAAAACACAATGCTACCAATGCCAACTAATAGCATGAATCACAGTTCTGAGTGCCAGACACTGTACTTTCTATGCATTGCTGCCTGCCAACTTCTTACTAAAGTACACTACACTCATGTATGACATTAAAGAAAATAGCATGTCTCAAAGAGTTAACGCAAGACCTGCAAGGTTACATAGCTTCTAAGTGGCCTGTGAAGAAAGGGTACAAGCTCTTGTTTCTAGATAGGGAAACTGTAACCTGGAGAAGCTAAGTGCTTTGCTCAAAGTAGAGCACTTGGCCATTAAGGAGAATGGGCTCTTGGGTGGATGTGAGTGGCTGGGTCCCAGGGTCGCAGGACCACTATTTGTCTTCGTGCTAGGAGAAGTTGTTCTTCTGTAAAATAGAGACAACAGTTGCTTTAGAGTTCATGAAAACATGTTGAAATGTAGTTACAGAGTCCTGCCTAGCAACAGGTCCAGAAAAACACCAAATAGCTCTTAGTCAGGGCGGCTACTCGCCCCTCTGACAGGGCAGCCATAGCATAGGCCAGCATACACTTGATGCTGGACAGAAACTAGCGAGTAATCAGATTTATTGTGGTCATTCTGGAGACAAGGAAAAAATACTGCTTTCTCATCCCAATGATGATAAAGAACCCCTAGGTTTTCCAGCCCCGCCCATCGGACCATTGGGGAGAATACTTTGGGGATAGAGTGGCTTTACCGGCCTTTCTTCCCACTTAAGCCTTAACAGGATTGCAACTCCAGAGCCATTTTTGTAAAGAGCCTTTAGTGATGAGTTCTGTGAAAAGCCATTGCAATTTCAAATTCATTTTGCCTAGGACACATTCCCCCATTGTGGTACCATCTTTAAAGGAATAACCTAATGCAGGATCTTTGGTCCTTCTACACTAAGTCTAAATGGTCTCTGCACAACCCATAAAACCTAGTGGAAGTGACATCCTGTGATTGCTGAGGCAAGGTCAGAGGTAGTTCAGTATCTTCTACCCTGCATCCTTAGAAAGTTGTCTTGGAGAGCCAATTGTGGTGGTATGTACCTTTAATTCCAGGCAGATGCAAGTTGATCTCTGAGATCAAGGACAACCTGGTCTACAGAGTGACTTTCAGAATAGCCAGGGCTACATAGAGAAACCCTGACTGAAAAAAAAGTTCTCGTTTTCTGTGCCAGCTCCTGTGCCAACAGTTTGCTGCTCTGCTACTACCAGACTGTGGGAAGTTCCAAGCTACCAAAGTTGAAAAAAGAGGCACCTGGCACCTTCTGGTAATCCAGCCATCCAAGGCTTCCAAACACATGAAGAAGGAGGACATTCAATCCAGGTGTGCACTAGGTGTTTGTCACCCCAGTCACTGATCACAAATGCCCAGCTGTGCCCCATCAATCTACAGACCCATGAGAGGTGGTTATTTTATTTTATTGTTATTTTAACCCAGTCGATGTGAGGATTGCACTGCTGGCTCCCTGAAGCCGTTGGTTGGTGCAATTACAGCACAGCCAAATCCAACTTTGGTGGGACAGGAAGCTGTTCATTCCGTTAAATTAGATTTGGCAGTAAGTATGCAAACCAAACTCAGTAGAAGATGGCTCTCAAACTGTTTGCAATTCTGTCCACTTTTCTTATATAACAAAAGAAAAACTACGACTCTGCCACCACCTGATGTCATATTAGTGTTTTGACTGTTTCATCACCTAACTTCCCAGTTCTGTGTGTATATTAAAAGATGGCAATGATTTTGCTTGTTTGTTTGTTTTCTCTGTGTAGTCCCAGCTGACTTGGCACTCTCTTTGTAGACCAGGCTGGTTTCAAACTCAGAGATCCACCTGCCTCTGCCTTCCAAGTGCTGGGACTCAAGGCATGAGCCACCACTGCCAGGCTTTAAAAAGCTAGTTTTTTTTTTTAAATCAGGTTGTAAATCATTAAATTCTGAATTTTTCTATCTAAAAGTGTTTTAGGTTTATTTATTTTATATGTTTAAGTGTCTGTGCATGTATATATGTATATGTATGTATATATACATATGTATGTGTACACACCATGTGCATGCCTTTTACCCTTAGGGTCATAGAGGTAACTGGATACCCTAGAACTGGAGTTATGGACAACTCTGAGCCACCATGTGGGTGCTGGGAGCCAAACCTGGGTCCTCTGCAATAAAAACAAATGTTCTTAATCACTGAGCCATGTCTCCAGCCCGCATTGAAAATTTCCATGTGTATGTTTGTGAAGTGACCAGAAAGCAGTAGTTATCTCTAGGTAAAAGATGCTTTTCAAGAGTGTTTTCTTCTGTCTTTTACATGGTTTTTAAATTGAAAAAAAAAGAAATAGTATTAGTGTTATAATCTGGAAAATGATATTTAATAAAACTCAGAACTTATAACAGTGGTATATCAATTTTTATAAACATATCATCTAAAATCTACACAATTAAAGTCCTTGATTTCTTCTCAGTTAGATGTTTCGTGGCTATTGCTCTGTATAACTTCTCGCTCAGAGCAGAGCTAGTACACTACAGTTCTGCCTATGAGACTGGAAGGAAAATAGAAATCATTCACTGACTTCTGGTAACTTACAGCAGCCGTTCCTGGAAATCAGATCTCCGGGGCTGATTGTTGGGAGGGTCGTGGACGCTGGGACGTGGAAAGCTCCTCGAGCTTTTACCTCAGGTTTTCTCAGCAGGAAAGTAAGTCCTTGCTTATAATTATGTAGGAAGAGTCTTTCTAGCCCTTGAAATGAAACCAAAGGCGCTTATGGCAGCAAATTTTTAGGTATGCATATCTCAAGTCCACATGAGAATGCCAATGCCCTGAAACTTCCCAGACAAAAGGGGGAAAGTGGTCTTTTCTATGAAGGAAGCTTTTTACCTGGAGCACATCAGGGTGGAGCAGCCATGTTCTGAATGCTTTCTTAGCCCAGGGTGGCACTGTTCATGCCACCTTCCCCTCTACTTGTCAGGTCTTTCTAGAAGAACAGGGCTGATAGAATGCGTGCATAACAAAGGGAGGACTCATTAGATTGGCCTACATGATCTGGTGGCCAATCAAAAAATGACTGAAGAGGCTGAGAACCCAGGCCCTGCTCAGCCCACGAGGCTGGATATGGCTGGCACTGAAGGCCTGAAGGACTCTTAGAGAGTTTAAAGAGCCGAGGTTCAGACACAGCCAAGAACGGAAGCGGTAGAAACGGTGGTACCAGCAACAACAGAGTAAACAAACTAGACAACAGATACAAACAGGGCAAATGAACTCTACCAGAAAGATAAGAAAGCATTGTGAAGGCAAGCAAGCAAAAAAGCCTTTTCCTCTGCCCCCCTTAAAGATGCTACCCACATTTAAGGAAAGTCTTCCATTTATGTAACCCAGTCAAGAAAATCCTTTACAGATATACCCAGTGGCATATCTCTTAGGAGATTTCAGATCAGTCAAATTGGCAGCCAAGATTAACCATCACGTCCTCCATGACCCACTGGGGTGAGCAAAGGCTGCCAGTGCATGTGAAACCACCTGGCCATGACACATGAGACTGAATAGCATAGATGCTTATGGGGATGAATGGTAGCAACTCCAGTGTCTTCAAGTGTGTTAGTGTTCTGCCACTGTGACCAAACACCTCACGAAATCAACTTTAGAAATGTATTTCTCCACATAGGTTCAGTGATTTCAGACCATGGTTGGTTGGGCTTGTTGTTTGGGTGCCTGTGGCAACACAGAGCATTATGGAAGGGACCATGTGGCAGGATAACACAGCTCACTACATTGCACTGTAAAGCAAACAAGAAAGAACGGAAAGGACCACCCTGATAGTTCCCCAAAGAGGACATCCTCCATGGCCTAACTTTCTTCCACCAGGTTCTAACCCCTAAAAAAATCCCACCCTCTTCGATTAGAGCTACCGGCTGGGGGCCAAGCCTTAACACAGGGCTTCGGGGACATTTATGGGTTATTCTATTATGTCTAATTTGTCACCCAAGCTTTGAACACAGCGCAGCAAAGGCACTTCTATTTCTTTTGCAGTGTCTAGGGCCTTCCACACTTGAAAGCTGGGAGGATATGACAGCTATGTCCACTCAAATGAGTGGTGTTATCCGCTGAGGTCACTTGGCTACTGACCAGATCTTAGGGACACATGGCCTCTCAAGGGAGACTTCGTTCTTGGGCTGTCTTGGGACTCCTGATAGCATGGAGAGGCCACTGGGCTCTAAAAGCAAATGACTTAAGATAACCAGTTGGAAGCAAGCACATTCATGATCTAGCCTTGGGCATTATACACCATCAACCTTTTTGCAGTCAGGTGCTTTCTCTGAACGTCAGGCAGGATTAATGGTCCCCTACAAAGTCCTCATCTTCATTGCCGAACCTGTGAATTCATTGCCGAACCTGTGAATATGTTACCTCACCTGAGAAAAGAGTTCTATAAATGTGACTGAGTTTAGTACCAAGACATAGGGAGATTATCCTGGGTTATCTAGGTGGACATGGTATAATCCCAGCATTCTTAGAGCAGACATCCAAAGGGGTCAGAATCAGAAAAGGAGAGGGCGAAACAGGCGCAAGGGTGATCCTGGCCATGAGCCCAGGAATGCAGGCAGCCTCTCAAAGCTGGAAAAAGCAAGGCAACAGGCACCCTTGGAGATTCTATAAGGAACCTTAGCTCTATCAGCACCCTGCTTTTGTTCTACTAAAACCTACTTTGGAAGTTTGACTTTCAAAACTGTAAGAAATCTGTATCATTTCAGGAAGTGCTGATCATTTGGTTCAGCAGCTATGGAAAGCTGATGTACCCAGGCTCAAGCAGAAGAGCACAGACCCCTGTCTCTGAAGAGGAAAGGTGCCAGTGTTGCATTTAAGAACATGCGGGGGGGGGGGCTAGAGAGATGGCTCATTGGTTAAGAGCACTGACTGCTCTTCCAGAGGTCCTGAGTTCAATTGCCAGCAACCACATGGTGGCTCACAGCCATCTATAATGAGATCCGGTGCCTGCCCTCTTCTGGCACAGCAAGTTCGAGCCCAGTCCAGGGCAAACACTGAGACTCTGTGTCTCAACGTATGAACTTGGATGATATATTAAACATGTTGTACAAAGATGGCCAGTACACTCGTCACGAGGCACACATAAACAGTCCCCACTGTGCACACCTAGTTCTCACACTCCTAGCTTCCGAACAGGCACAATATACATTGCTGTTTACGCCATCCATTTGTGATAGTTTGTTATGGTAACCATAGAAAACTAACACAAATGGCCTATGTATCTGAAAGCTGTCGTAGAAGAAGAAAAAGAGGAAGGAAAGAGAAGGGAGAGGTAATGAAAAGGATGGTATGTGCCTCTCAGAGCCTAAGCCAGCATTTCTCAACCTGTGGATCAGGACCCATTTTCTGTTGAACAACCCTTTTGCATGGGTCATCATGGACCATCAGGAAACACAGATATGTACATTACAGCTCATAACAGTAGCAAAATTACAGTTATGAAGTAGCAGCAAAAATACTTGTATGGTTGAGGGTCACCACAACATAAGGAATGTTATCAAAAGGTCGCAGCATTAGGAAGGCTGAGAGCCACTGGCCTAAACATTTAGTGCCCAGTCTTTTCTAGAAAAAGTTTACCAACACTTGAAGTTCTGAACTCACAGAGTTCATGGAACCCAGAAAGAAATAGAAGTCTCCCAAACTATAGTCATGCCCAGTTATCTATCCAAACTATAGCTGAAATGTGCCCCTGGAGGCCAGTGTGATGCCCAGTGGAGCAATCTGGGACATGGTAGGTCACAAGGTGTGTGCTCATGAGTGAGGGAACGAAGGTTGGCTTTCTGGAGCTTCCACAAACTGTGTTACACCAGGTTTGCTATTGTGTGTTTATACTAAAGAGACAGAACTGGAGAACCATCCATTGAACAAGTCCACATTTCAACACTGAAGTCACAGGAGAGATTTAAGAGAAAGTAGACAGAGCTTAGTTGGTTCTGTCAGCATGCCCCAGATTCAGAGAACAGCAAAAGGAACAGTATTTTTTTTTTCCATTCTGCAACTTGATGCTGTAGACTGTTGGTTCTCAACCTGTGGGTCACAACTCTGTCACCAAATCTTTATCTCCAAAAATGTTTACATTATGATTCATAACAGTAGCAAAAGTACAGTTATGAAGTAGCAAGAAAAATAATTTAATGGTGGGGGTCGCTCAACATGAGGAAGTGTATTAAAGGGTTGCAGCATTAGGGAGGCTGAAAACCACTGTTGTAGACTGTCTCCTTGTTAACTGAGAGTGGAATGGCTAGCTCTGTCGAGAGGCCTCAGCTTGAGCATCCAATAGTTGCTGAAGAGGACAGTCACTGCTATAAAGGGTTCCTGGAAGGGTTTATGGGAATGGAAGAAAGGATTCAGATGGTGGCTTTTAAAGGACCTTATCAGTGTAGTTCAGTATTAGTTAAAGAAACTAGCTGCTCCCAATAAGGAACTCTCTATATGAATTTGAGGGACGGTGCGAGTGACCTGAACCACAGAGAAAACGAAAAGAAAGAGACGGAGTTAAAGAACTTCCTGGCAAAGAGTTGTGAGAAGATTGGAAATCATAAGGCAGGTGCTCTATTCTAAACTCCTGTACTTTGAGCAAACCATACGAAATCAAATCTACCCAAATCTGAAGACAATGCCCTCCTTTCCTAATATCCTCCTTCAAAGAAGGGACTTTATCTGAAATTAAAACCTGGTGTTTGTCCCATGAGGACTAGATGGCAGGAAATAATCAAATTGAGAGCTGAAATCAACAAAATAGAAACAAAGAAAACAATACAAAGAATCAATGAGATGAAGAGTTGGTTCTTCAAGAAAATCAACAAAACAGATAAACCTTTATCCAAACTGACCAAAAGGCAGAGAGAGAATATCCAAATTAACAAAATCAGAAATGAAAAGGGGGACATAACAACAGACACGGAGGAAATCCAGAGAATCATTAGGTCATATTTTGAAAACCTGTACTCAACAAAATTGGAAAACTTAAATAAAATGGACAACTTTCTGGATAAATATCACTTACCAAAATTAAATCAAGACCAGATAAGCAAATTAAACAGACCTATAACTGCTAAAGAAATAGAAACAGTCATCAAAAGTCTCCCAACAACAACAACAAAAAAATCCCAGGGACACACGGTTTCAGCTCAGAATTCTACAAGATTTTCAAAGAAGAACTATTACTAATACTCCTCAAATTGTTCCACACAATAGAAACAGAAGGAACATTGCCAAACTCTCTTTATGAGGCTACAATTAACGTGATACCCAAACCACACAAAGACATTACTAAGAAAGAGAATTACAGACCAATCTCATTCATGAACATTGATGCAAAATACTCAATAAAATACTGGCAAACCGAATCCAAGAACACATCAGAAAAATCATCCACCATGATCAAGTAGGCTTCATCCCTACTTGATGCAGAGATGGTTCAACATACAAAAATCTGTCAATGTAATCCACCATATAGAAAACTGAAAGATAAAAAAACACACATGATCATCTCATTAGATGCTGAAAAAGCCATTGACAAAATACAACATCCCTTCACGATAAAGGTCTTGGAGAGATCAGGGATTCAAGGAACATACCTAAACATAATAAAGGCAATATACAGCAAGCCAACAGCCAACATAAAACTAAATGGAGAGAAATCCACTGAAATCAGGAACAAGACAAGGTTGTCCACTCTCTCCATATCTATTCAATATAGTTCTTGAGGTCCTAGCTAGAGCAATAAGACAACAAAAGGAGATCAAGGGGATACAAGTCAGAAAATAAGAAGTCAAACTCTCACTGTTTGCTGATGATATGATAGTTTACATAAGCGACCCCAAAAATTCTACCAAGGAACTTCTTTACAACTTACAAACACTTTCAGTAATGTAGCAGGATACAAGATTAACTCAAAAAGTCAGTAGCCCTACTTTACACAAATGATAAATGAGTTGAGAAAGAAATCAGAGAAACATCACCCTTCACAATAGTCATAAATAACATAAAATATCTTGGAAAAACTCTAACCAAACAAGTGAAAGACCTGTATGACAATAATGTTATATTTTTGAAGAAAGAAATTGAAGAAGACATCAGAAAATGGAAAGATGTTCCATGCTCTTGGGTAGGTAGAATTAACGTAGTAAAAATGGCAACCTTTGCCGGGCGGTGGTGGTGCACGCCTTTAATCCCAACACTCAGGAGGCAGAGGCAGGTGGATCTCTGTGAGTTCGAGGCCAGTCTGGTCTACAAGAGCTAGTTCCAGGACAGCCTCCAAAGCCACAGAGAAACCCTGTCTTGAAAAAAACAAACAAACAAAAAAAGGCAACCTTACCAAAAGCAATCTACAGATTCAAAGCAATGTCCATCAAAATCCCAGCAAAATTCTTCACAGAACTCGAAAGAACAATACTCAACTTCATATGGAAAAACGAAAAACCCAGGATAACCAAAACAATCCTGTATAATAAAGGAACTTCTGAAGGCATCACAATCCCTGACTTCAAACTCTACTATAGAGCTACAGTACTGAAAACAGCCTGGTATTGGCATAAAAAACAGACAAAGTGAAAAACAATGGAACTGAATTGAAGACCCAGATATCAATCCACATACCTAAGAATAACTGATTTTTGACGAAAAAGCAAAAAATATCAAATAAAAAAAAGCATTTTTTACAAATGATGCTGGCATAATTGGATATCAACATGTAGGAAAATGAAAATGGATCCATATATATAGCCATGCACAACACTCAAGTCTAAATGGATCAAAGACCTCAACATAAAACCAACCAAACTTGCCCGGCTGTGCGGCGGGGGTGGGGGCATGCCTTTAATCCCAGCACTGGGGAGGCAGAGGCTGGCAGATCTCTGTGAGTTCAAGGCCAGCCTGGTCTACAAAAGCTAGTTCCAGGACAGGCTCCAAAGCTACAGAGAAACCCTGTCTCAAGGGGAAAACAAACAAACAAACAAACAAACAAAAAAACAACCACACTGAACCTCATAGACGAAAAAGTGGGAAGTACACTTTAACACATTGGCACAGGAGACCACTTCCTAAATTGAACCCTAGCAGCACAGACACTGAGAGAAACAATTAATAAGTGGGACCTCCTGAAACTGAAAAGCTTCTGTAAAGCAAAGGACTCGGTCAACAGGACAAAACGGCAGCCTATAGAATGGGAAAAGATCTTCACCAAACCCACATTGGACAGAGGGCTGATCTCCAAAACATACAAAGAACTCAAGAAATTTGTCTTCAGAAGAACAAATAATCCAATTAAAAAATGGGGTACAGACCTAAACAGAGAACTCTCAACAGAGGAATCTAAAATGGATGAAAGACACTTAAGGAAATGCTCAACACCCTTAACCATCAGAGAAATGCAAATCAAAACAACTCTGAGACTCCATCTTATACCTGTAAGAATGGCCAAGATCAAAAACACTGATGACAACTTATGCTGGAGAGGTTGTAGAGTAAAGGGAACACTCCTGCATTACTGGTGGGAGTGTAAGCTGGTACAGCCCCTTTGGATGTCAGTGTGGTGATTTCTCAGAAAATTAGGAAACAACCTTCCTCAAGACCCAGCAATACCACTTTTGGGTATATACCCAAAGGATGTTCAATTGTGCCACAAGGACATGTGCTCAACTATGTTCAAAGCAGCATTGTTTGTCATAGTCAGAACCTGGAAACAACCTAAATGCCCCTCGACCGAAGAATGGATAAGGAAAATATGGTACATTTACACAATGAAGTACTACAAAGGAAAAAAAATAATGACATCTTTAAATTTGTGGGCAAATGGATGAATCTATAAAACATCAGAATCTAATCTACATAGGAAGTAGGAAAAGACAAGATCTCCTGAATAAACTGGGAGCTGGGAGCATGGGGACCATGGGAGAGGGTAGAAGGGGAGGGGAGAGGAAGTGAGGGGAGTGGAGAAAAATACATAGCTCAATAAAAACAATAAAAAATATATAAAAAGAAGAGAAACATATCCAAAAGCTTGGTCTATAGACAGAGCACAGGTCTTTGAAGAAAGAGAACATGTTCTACTAAACCTAAAACTGGATTTCCAAGAGAAGGGTAGTGAGGGTGGGCTCTGTAGGAGCCCAACCACTGTGTAGATTACAACAACAACAACAAAATAACCCTGGTGTTTGTTAGCTGGGTGACCTTAGACATTTGAATCTCTCTGTGTTTCTTCCCTCAAAAACTGAAAAGGTATATGTTGGGAGCAGTGGTTGAGGGTGGTCGTGGTAAGTATAGCATTAAATATAAAGCCATACGTTACTTCAGGGATTAAGTGAGATAATGAAACACAAAAATGCCTGATAATTGTCAGGGATCCAAAGTATGCTGAATTTTCTTTGTAAGTATATGGTTGGAGAAAAGATGCAAATACTCATATAATTATAATTATTCCCATAATTGTTCATTTAATTATAACTAGCTTGTGGAAGCCCATCAGCATTTCTTTTCATAGGTGCCACTAGCCATGTGTTTTGTGACTGTGAACTGATTACACACATTCTCTAGCATCTGATCTCTTTGCTGGCAGCGTAGGTGGATTAGTGACTGACCCAGTTAACAGAGCCTTGAGCTGAGTGATCCTGGGGTCCTTCCTCCTGGGAGAAGGACTCGCTGAGAGTGAGAGCTGTGTGCCCCTGTGTGTGACCTCGAGGTAGAGCCGGAGAGGCAAGAGCACTTGTGCTGTAAACCGGAGTAGAATGGCTGCCGGTGTTTGATTTTGTGAGCCTGCATTTCCTAGTTTCCGATTCACTTGCGGAACGATTTTATGCACTTTTATACTTGCAATAAAAATTATATGTATCATTGTGAATGTTATTACAGATTATCCCTAAATCCATCTGAATTATTGAGACAACATAGCAGGATAATATATATAATAAATATATAAATAATAATAATTTATTAATAACTATTGCAAGTATAAAAGTGTCCTCAAGTCACTTCTAGGATCTCCAGCATATTCTACCATGCCTGGCTTTATGCAAGGCTGAGAGAATCAGTCTATCAACTAAACACATCCCCAACCAGACATAAGAAGCTCTAATGTAAGAGACTGACATATAATTAAAATGTAACAAAGAAAGCTAACGTCCAATATTATTGCTTCTTAAGACTGATCATTCAGGACTGGAGTTTGGTGGCATATCCCTTTTATCCCTGGAGAGGCAGGTGAATCTTTATGAGTTCTACATGGTGAGTTCAGGACACTCAGGCCTTTGTAGAGAGGCCCTGTTTTAAACAAAACAAAACAACAATAACAGCAAAAACCTAAGTAAAACTTTAAAAAAAGGGGGGGGGCTACTCCTTTTGCCATGTGGAGTGTCACAGCCTCCTAACTCTAAAGCTGGAAAGGGTGGAGGTGGTCCAATTGGTCCCTATAAAAACTACCGAGAGCGGAGGAAGATGGTCGGCCTCAAGGCTCTTCGGTGCATTGAAGCTGCTCACTTGCCACTCTGGTCAACACCGTCTTATGTAGGAAAGGAGAAAGGACAAAACTCAGGTTTTCAGACTGAAATCAGAGTTACAAGGCACTGGCCTCATACCCTAGATGTCTGCTTCTTTTATGCAGAATGATGTAGTTTGCTTGTTAGGTTTCATTAACCAGCTCGAAAGAAGGCTTGGGTCTCTAAGAATCAGCCAGGGGCCCTCTGAAGAGGCCTCTCAGTCTCTCTTCTCCTCAGTGTCAGGTCCCTCCATCAACTTCCTCCAGGCCTTCCAAATCCACTTTCTAGGAAGGCCTCAAGGTAGGGGCTGCTGCTGTCCTTGTAAATAGAGAGTAGAAGAAGGGACGCTTTTTTCTTCACTGGTGGGAAAACCTCCTGTCACAAGGTGGAACCAGCAGTGGAGGGCGGGTAACTCACCCTGGCCCCTATACCTTGTAGCCCAACCTCCTAGGAGACCCTCCTCTGCAGGGAGTAGCTCCGTCTAGGAGAGAGGAATCTCACCGTAGGTCTTTCCATTTTATTTATTTATGACTCTGGGAGACCAGTCTCGGTTTCCAACTGGCGGCAGACTTCAAGGAGGTAGGAACGCCCAACTGTAGGTAGCCTCCCCTCTGCGGTGGATGCAGGTTCAGTGCGGGTGGTTCAGCAGTATCGCCCCGCAGCTTACAGTTTGTTCAAGTGTGGGTCAGGTTAGCCTCCTGGGGCACAAATCCTGCAAAACGAGTCTGAGAGCGGGGCGAGCTCTTGCAGGTAGGAGGGTGCAGCCGCAGAGCTAAAAATAACCTGGGCAGAGAGGCGGGCGTGCCCCGGTCGCTAGGGCCGCTTGCTGGAGGTGTCAGAGAATTGGTTTGCTCCCCAGCCGGTGGTGCAGAGCCGTGGGGGTGACCCTGCACCCATCTGCCCCACCCTGTGCGGAAATGCAGCTCACTGGAGTGTCTTGGTAGAGACCCAGAAGCAGTGTTCAAGGAGTGGGAGCGGCAGCCTCCAGAGAGTCTGAGAACAGGAGCAATGCAAGCGCCCCTAAGCTGCGGTGGCATCCCTGGCGTCTGATGTTCAGACGGGTTGGTTTCTTTGTTAGCGAAGTTCAAGCTGGAAGTCTAATCAGGGAAAGTCATGAAGATAAAGAATGGAAAAAAATGGCCAGGTCAATTAGCCGAGGCGGGACTGGGAGGCTCTGGACCCGGTGTGCCAGATGATATCCCGGACTTGCTAGTTCACCTGCCATCTGAGAAGGAATGCGGACATTTCTGCCAGCCTGCTCCATCCGGAGGGTGAGCGTGAGCGCTGCGGACCTTGGGGCTGCTCCTACAGAGCAGGGGTCTTTGCCTGTTTCCATTCCTCCCTCATTTTTCTTTGCTGGCATCCCAGGCTCTCGCAACATTTTCTTTCAATTATTTTCAGAACGCTATGAAGTAAAAGTTACTCTTGAGTCCTACGCACTTAAGGAAAGATGAGAGATGTGACTATGGTTTCGCTTGTAAAGGTATTGTCTGTATATTCTTGTGGCCTGAGAAACTCTGAAAGAACTTTTCCCCGCTAGCTAAAGATGGTTAGTGTCTTTCTTCAGATCACAAACTTTCTTTCTCCTCGGAGGTCAGAAAGTCTTACTTTGGAAAAGAATCAATAGGAATGACTTCTTCACCACCCCATTTTCCGTTACTGTCCTCCCTTCCAATCCTTTCCCCCAGCCCAGGGCTTCCAGGACCCGGAGGTGGGTTCATTTCTGCCTCTTTAGCTGTTACCTGCATGCCCTTTTGGCTTTGTACATGACTGTCTCAGTACATACAAACCCTGCCATTTGCCTCCAGACATGTTGCAATGCCCTACTAGGACCTTTGTGCCAAGAGAAGCCACGGAAGGAAAGAGCCAAGCAGAAGCTGATTCCCGCACCAGCTCTTTCCTGGCCCAGCTGACACCCGGTCCTCCTGAATTTGAGAAAAGAATGAGGGACACAGTCGGGCATGTGTCATCTATCGTGAAATGTTCTAGGTCTCAGAAGCCAGGTGTTGGTGGTGTAGCCAACTTTCCTCCACAGGGAGACCTCAGACTAGATTCCCTGGAGCCTTGGGAATGTGGCTTAGATGGATTTCTCAAATGTTACAGCCACCAGGGGATCAGAGATGAGGCTCCTGCTACTTTGGGCAGGTAAAGCCGATGGCTGATTTTGTGGTATATTCTGTGCCTTGCTGGTGGGTTTCAGAGGATGGCCAAAGATACTTTAACAGAGGCCATTGCAAGGTCCGGAGATGTACTCAGTCAGTAGAACACTTGCCTCACTTGAGCCAAACCCTGGGTTCTGTCTCCAGCACCTCATAAACATGGCATGGTGACACACACCTGTTATCCCAGCACTTAGAAGTAAAGATAGCAGGGTCAGGAGTTCGAAGCCAACCTCCCATGGCAGCTTGGACTACAGAAGGCCTTGCCTTAAAAAAAAAAAAAAAAAAGCCAACCCTACCCAAACTAAAGCAAATCAACCAGCCAACCAAACAGATAAATGGACAAAAACTAGAATTATATTTTAATTAAATAAAAAGTAAAAGAAAAATGAGAAGAGAATTTCTCAGATCTCAAATATTCAGTTTGACAGACCATCACAGAACAAACATCAGCAAGTATTCTTGAGTTACTTTTGCTGTACAAAAGCCCAGGAGGAATTACAAACAATATGGAACTATCCTTCAACAGTTCACCATCGAAAGCCCTATCCCCTATCCCCACAGTAAAATACTTGCCCTACAAGTAAAATTGTCCAAGTTTTATTTACATGTTAAGAATATTCTTGGATCACACATCCCTTTAGACAAAGTTTTTCTTGGGGAAGGTAGGACACTTTTAACTCTAAATTGAGGTGAGAATGTGAGTTAGTTTGACCCAGTTGGTATGTAACTGAGAAACCACGATAATTCACTTGATAGTCAGGCTTCAGCATAGGACCGGGTGTGTCTGGCTCCCAGAACTTATTCTCTAGTGATGCTGCATTCTTGTCCAGGTCACACTGTTCATGCACACCAAAGAGAGAAGGAGAATGAGAAGGATGTGTGGGCTGAGAACAAACACATTCCAGAGTTTTAAACATTTTCATATACTTGTTGACAAGAATTTCTTTCTTAACAGTGTGTTTGCTATAGAATTAGGTAGGTGTGGATGACCACGTCAAAGAAGAAGCAGCCTCAGAACCCTTCATTGTGTGATGAGGGCCTGTTTTGGAAAATAAAGAGCTCCCAAATTTGTACCCTGTCTGTCATCAATGCATAAATGTTAACATATTGTCTTGTCTTAGGTCTGAAATCCCTGGGGCTCAAGTTAGAATTCCTTATCATTTTTGTTTTGTTTTGTTTTTTGAAGACAGGATTTCTGTGTGTAGTTCTGGCTGTCCTGGAACTCATTCTGTAGACCAGACTGGGCCTTGAACTCAGACATCTACCTGCCTCTGCCTCTCTAGTGTTGGGATTAAAGGTATGCACCACCAACCAGCTGTTTTAAAGGATTTTTTGTTTGTTTATTTTGTTTTTTAAGAAAGAATCATAAAGCACAGGGCTGAAATACTATTGCATTTTCTTTTCTTTCTTTCTTATGGTGGTAGGGATCAAACCCAGAACTTAGAAGATGCCAGACAAGTCTCCTGAGTTATATATCCAGCCCTAATTATTTAATTTGACTGAAGTAAATCAAGGTTGATAATGGTCTTAAATGTTGAGAGAAGAAAAACAATGTACAACCGAATTTAAATTCTTCTTGGAGCCAGGGATGTAGTTTAGAGGTAGGGTGCTCATCTAGCATGTGCAAGACCCTGGATTTAATTCCCAGCACTTAAACGTGTACTTTTCCAGATCAGGAAACAGAAACAAACAAACAAATAAAAACAAAGCAAAACAAAAACAACTCTTATGGGAGAGAGAGAGAGAGAGAGAGATTCCTTAACTGAGAATTCTTAAAAATCAGGAAAATCAGAAGCAGATATTTTGGACATTGATCCTTCTTGGTAGGCATGACTCATAGTTATGAATTATCTTAGCAGAAATACATTCATAGATCAAATCTACATAGATATACCATCATAAGGAGTAACTTAGTGAAGGCTAGTCATGCAAACAACAGCTTTTATTCAATAAGGACCCTTGATGTCTGCAGCGCCAGGAAGAGCAAAGTATATATGAGATCAGACCCCTTCCTTCAAGAGCTTCTCTCCAGCTTCTTTTTAGTTACAATTGTTGTCATATTAATTGTACAAACTCATGAGTTTCATGGTGATTTTAGCACACATGCATGTATCTTTTAGTAAATTTCAATACTTTTTTAAAACTTGAAAGACATCTCCATGTCGAAGTGCCTCTTTATGTTCTACTTTGTTCAGCTAATCAGTGCCATTGTAAGGAATGATACTAGCCAGTATTTATTGAACCATGTTGTGCCTGACATTTTATTTTATGAATTCATTTAATGCTTATAAGAACACTATGAAATAAAAATTATCCTCAGACTATGAAGGGGGAAACTGAGGCACTGGAGAACAAGTGGCTTACTGTGGCTTAACTACCATGATTCCTGGGGCCTGAGAAACTTGTAAGGAACTTGCTACTCCCTACATTCTTATGAGGAAACCTTGAGTTCTTTCTCAAAACCACAGCCTGTTTTCAGGGAAGGCTGCAGGGAAGTCTTGTCCTGAGACAGGCTGTATGTGAGGAGGAATTAGGCTTTCTCAGTCTCCATTTTGTTCTTTCATTTAAGAACTTGCGAGCCAGGCAGTATGACTTATGCCTACAATCCCAGCAACTGAAGCTGAGTTGGGAGGAACCCTGCAGGTCTGATATCACCAGTGGTTACACGAACAGTGTAGCAACTCTTGGTTTGGCCTGGAAAAATCCTGCAGTCTTGTCCATTTTTTGAGACTGTGTCATGATGTTGTCACCTGCAGTGTTCTTGTTTGAGAAATCACATAATCAAAGTAAGATAAAGGAAAAAAATGCAACGGGAAAAATCCCATAATATTTTAAGCAAGTTTATGATCTTTTGTTTGGCTGTGAGCATAGTTGCCCTGGATGCAGCCCACAGGCTGCGGGTCAGATGCACCTTCTGGACAAGTCTTGTTTAGCTGAAGTTGTGGCCACAGGCATCCACATTCCTGCAGGACCTGTTCAAGGCTTGTGGAGAAAGAGGCTGACCTGGTCTGGATTTGGGGTTCTGCACTTATAAGCTCTGTGACCTTAAGAATTTATACAATCTTCTAACTTTTACATTCTCATCTGCTGAAGAGGGATTTGGTGTGGGTTTTTATGAGGGCTAGAAAGCAAATGAGAAAATATGGTAATATTCATGCAGGAAAACCAACAGTCTAGGTTTTGGGGTGTGTGTGTGTGTGTGTGTGTGTGTGTGTGTGTGTGTGTGTGTGATGGTATGAGCAGGGCATTCAAGATAGGGTTTCTCTGTGTAACAGGCAGGCAGATCTCTGTAAATTTGAGGTCAGCCTTGTCTACAGATCAAGTTCCAAGACAGCCAGACAAAAAGGAAATCTTTTTGCTGGTACAGACCTATTTGGTGTGTTCTGGTCATATTACAATTACTTATAAAGCTTCAACAAAAAAAATCCCTTATTTATTTAGGAATGTCTTTGTATCTATTTTTTAGCAGCACCTATCAGCTCTTTAAAGCAGGATTCATTGGGCAGGCATGGTGGTGTATATGTGCAATCCTAGCTGAGGCCAGAAAAGATCATTAATTCAGTGTAGCCTGGACTACCCAGTGATACCTTTTTCAAAAACAACAAGGCCAAACAAACAAACAAAATCCCCAAACAAAAGTAATTTGTTGCATGGCATAATGAAGGGGGGAAGGCAAGGAGGATTGGGTCATCAAAGTTGCTGATAGATAGGTTGTTTTGAGACAGGGTTTCTCTACATTATCCTGGGTGTCCTAGAACTCACCAGGTAGACCAGACTGACCTTGGACTCCCAAAATCTGTCTGCCTCTGCCTATGCACCCTCCACCCAGTACTGGGACTAAAGGTGTGCACCACCATACCTAGCACCTAGTAGGTAGTTTACATCATCTAAAATGGCAGAAAAGAAGTCCAGGTGTCCCAACAGATTGCAGCTGAGTTTTCCCATCACATACCTAGAAATTCGTATTAGTTTCTAAATAAGGTTTGCCCAGTGACTTAATTAGAAACTCCCAGGCAGGGTTTCCCAGACCCATGGGTGGGCCAACGGTCACTTTATTGTCTGGGTTTAGGCAAAATGAGATAATAGCTGTTCAACATTTGGGAGGAAGAAAAAGCCCACACAATTCATTAACGTTAAAATAGCTGTTCAACATTTGGGAGGAAGAAAAAGCCCACACAATTCATTAACGTTAAAGTCCACTGCCATTTGTGAGTTTAAATATTAAGGAAAACCTTGTGTTAACCATTGAAGCAATAATGATTGACGTAGGGGCCTCGGTGAGTACTGAACCTGTCTTTCAATCTGCTACTGGAGCCCAGAGCCTGGTGCCCCAGGAGAGGCATTAGTAACTATGTAATGGACTTTTAATTTTGTGTTGTTATTTTAAATAATTAATTGTAATTTTGGCTGTGTTAGCAGCTGTGGGTCTGTTCTCAGTCATCTTTTCTGGATGGTATTATTGCCCTACCTCCATTAATCAGAGAAGGTATACTTAGAAATGATTTCAAATGAAGGAAGGTAGATGTTCTCTAAAATTACAATAAAATAGTGACATTGTCTTCTAATAGAAAGGAATCGTGGAGATTATCTGACCTTACCCTTTTGTTCTGTGAATGAGAAAGTTGGTACCTCCTGGAATGAAAGGACTTGACCAGGGGCATAGGTTTTGCTCCAGGCCAGGGAGGGTCAGGGTGTTGTCTTCATCTCTAACAGTCCTTCCTGAGACTTGACATTCCTTCCCACCCTTTGTCTCTGGTCTGCAGAATACAGGAACTGGTTCCTGTTTTCTAAATGCTGAAGGTGTGTAAGTACAAAGGTCAGGTGAACTAGGTCAAGATCTTGTGACAGAGGACATTTTAGGGAGCGGAAGCCAAGAACCGGAAATTGCCATCTTCCAGCCCTTTGGAAGCTACCTGGCGCTCAGGGCTGCTGGCCTCACCCCTACCCTGCAGCCTTAGCTGAAAGCTCCAGAGCAGAGGCTGTGATTTCCTCCAGACCTGGGGGCAAGGGCTCTTAACCTGGCAGTCCTTCCCCATCCTTGTTTGTAAAACAGAGATAAAGCTGATAGTTCCCTCGCACCTCCCCACCATCAGAGGCAGTGTGCGAAATTAGTTCCTGTTTGGGAAGGTCTAAAAGCCGCCACATTCCACCTCCCAGCTAGTGTGATTACCAGCCCTGGTTCTTACTGTTATTATTATGAGAGAATCAATTCTTCATCTCTCTTCTTTTAAAAACAGACCAAAGGGCACTTTTTCTCTTTTCTAGGATGCCTAGAAGGCAGCTGCTTCGACCTTCCTGGAAGGCCCCAATCCAGAACAAAAATGAGTGAGGTAGGGCTTCAGAGTTACAAACACGCTGTAAATCTTTACACACAGCCTAGACCTGTGTGCCTGCTAAATAAAGGCCTGCAAGTCACCTCTGTCCTCTGAAAGGGCATGGGGAACTGATGGTAGGCACCCAGTTGAAGGGGGCTGTATTTCAGAGTGTCTGCATCAAGAGTTTCCGGGAGAGGCAGGGTAAGAAACATTTAGAGAGGAAAGTCACCACCTAATAGTTGAAGAGGTATCTCCTTTGGGCACAGAGCCCTGTTCACAGCTTTTTTTCTCAACGTTTGGGAATCCTTTAACAGTTTACGGAAGGCCACCCTTTAAACCAATCCCACAGCGCTCTTCTCCATAACCTGATTTTAGAGGTGTTTCATTATCTCTAATTACTCGGGGTAAATGGTGATTACTCAGTGTTTTAATCATCAGTTTGGGCAGCAGTTACTCTAAACTCAGGGAAGCCCAGACTCCCATGGGTATTTTTGGAAGGTACAGAGACTAGTTGGTGCATGCTTTCTAGTACCTCTTGCACATGGTCCCCAGGTGAGCCCAGCCGCTTCCCGAGCTGGAGGCATTGGTGTCCCAGCCAAAGTGGCAACTGAGGGCTGGGGCGTTGTGTAGGCTTCCAGACCCAGGCCTGCCAGGCGAGGCGAGGCCCGGTGGCTGGATGGGAGGATGTGGGCGGGGCTTCCATCCCGAGAAGGGGAGGCGATTAAGGGAGGAGGGAAGAAGGGAGGGGCTGCAGGGGAAGACTGAGGAGGAAGGAAAGAAAGAGAGGGAGGGAAAGAGAAGGAAGAAGTAGACGTGAGAGGGTGGTGCTGGAGGGTGGGAAGGTGGGAGCGCGAGGCCTGGCCCGGAAGCTAGGTGAGTTCGGCGTCCGAGCCGAGGGGACCCTAGCCAAAGACCGCGCTACTACCCAGCCTGAGTATCCCTGATGGGATTCGCGTCCGAACCGTCTGGAGCCTGCTGCGACCCAGTCTCTGGCCCTCGCCCAGGTTCCCTGCAGCTGTCTAGAGGTCCCCAGGAGCAGCTGCTGGCGAGACCGCTTCTTCAGCAACCTATGGTGAGTTGGATAATCTGGAGAGGGTTTTCGAGGTGTTACCAGTAGTGGGAGAAGTTGGGGGGGGTTCAGGCTGTAACCGAGGCAAAAGGTGGTCTTTTTATCTTCCCTTCTCCAACAGTGGTGTTGCAGATGGGCATGATGGGGCTGAAAGGCGCCACCATATATGTTACTGCGGCTACCCATCTAATTTTGAGGAGGTGAGGGCCAGGAGATGCGGGATGGAGAAAAGGCTTTGGTAGGAGGTCATTCGGAAGGACTGTGGGTTTAGGATGAAAGTTTGCCGCTGGCCTGGGGGTTTCGATCCCCTTGGACCGAAAGGGAAGGAGAGGAGGGAATCAACTCTGTTTCACCACGAGTAGGGTAATGAGGGACTGCGACAACGGGAGTGAAAATGTAGCCAGAGCTAGTTCTGCAAAAGAGACTTTAGTCCTGCTTCGCTTTAAAGCGCGACCTGGGATAGAGGGGCTTCGTCGAGGGGAGTGCCAGCTGACTTGATCCCCTGCGCGGGGCGCCCCCGAGAGCTGAACTGCAGCTACAGAATTCGAACCCACCTCTAGGAGCTATTTTCTTAGACGTAGGCACCCATGCTTTCTGTCTCTCTGTGTGTCTTTCTCTCTGTATGCCCCCCCCCTCACACACACACACTGGGGAGGGTATGTAAGGTTAAGTAAGGTTCTACGGACCATGGCGGGGATGCCAACAGGCTACCTGTGCCGGTCTTCTACCTTGTTGTGTCTGATGGGGAGGAGACGGCAGGGCAAATGAGGAGCTTCTTGGCTCCCGATGTCCTAAATCCAAAGAGTCCGGAATTTAGGGGTCCTTACAAACACCCAGCAGAATTGGACCCCCGAGACTCAAAGTTTCCCGCCAAGGCTTTGATTGATGGTTTTCGAGTATCTGGGTTTTGAACTGAAGGTTTTGTGAGAAGCTGACTCACCAATAGGGACATATTCAGTAAACTGAGGCTATCAATTACATTTTGGAGAAGATTCTGGGAAGAAAGTGAAGCCTAATTGCTGCACCATCCCCGTCAAGAACAAGTCCAGGAGATGAAAATTTTATTTGGTTTATATTTTTTAATTAAAAAAACCAGGGGAGGAAAACGTGATTAGAGAGGAATCCTTGTGAATTTGAAATTGAAACAATTCTTTAGCCTGTTTGCTTGGTTTTAACGTCGGGAGCGCTTCTTCGCCAGAGAATCCCAAGTACAGGATTGTCCCGGGATCTCCATCGTCCGCCCCTTCCACTCTCTCCTTATTCCGCATGGGCCAGTCACCAGCACATCTCTATCTCCTTTCCCCCTAAAAGTCAAATAAATAAATCAACAATAAGCTATTTGCTCCCTCCAGCCCGTTCTCAGTTCGTCCCACCAGCAACGCCGGTCGGAAGGGTGAAATCGTCTCAAAAAGCTGTGTGGTTGGTGGTGAGAGCGGCTGTCGCTCAGGGGCGCCCGCGTCCTCCGCACTCGGGCCAGCGGTGTGGGATGGCGCCAGGCAGCCAGGGCCACCAGGAAGGACATGACTCCATCCTTTACGTTTCTTTCTCAAAGGTTTCCCGCAAGTGCACCCCCACCCCGAAAACAGAGTTTCTGGGGGCATAGTAAGGACACCAACCAGGCACGTCGGGTTCCCTAAGCGAAAAAGGGAACGGCCTCCGTAAAGAGGCCGGGTGGAGCGGACTCTGGGGCGGGAGTCCTCGGACTCGGGTCCTCGGTTTGGACTCCGCGCTACGACCTGCCTGAACTGGAGAGTTGCGCTTCCCGAGGTTCAAACAGGCCTACGCGTGTGGCATCTTAGAATAGTCAGGTCATCCTAGTCATCGCCTGGGCTGTTTTGGTGAATTTCTAGAAGGAATCTTTGCTGCGATTCTGTAGCTGGTGCAAAGGAGGAAAGGGGTGGGGGAAGGAAGTGGCGTGCGGGGGGGGGGCTGGGGGTGGTGGTTTAAAAAGTAAGCCAAGCCGGAGGGAGAGGGACTCTTTCGCAGAGGTCGAGAGCAGGCCGAAAGCTGTTCCCGGTTTTGTAGACTCTTGGGATCGCTCTGGGGTTTCCTTTCCGCGCCGGGTCGGAGTTGTAAAGCCTTTGGAACTCCGAGATCTGAAAATGGGATGCGCTCTTTCTTCGGTGACGCCTGTTTTGGAATCTGTCTGGAGCTAGGAGCCCAGACGTCCGCCCCTCTGCCTTGAATGGCACCGCCGACCGGTTTCTGAAGGATCTGCTTGGCTGGAGCGAACGCTGCGGTCGGCCGACACCGTGCGGGAACTCTGGCGGCGCTAGTAGACAGTGCTTCAGAAGCCGCTCCCTCTAACTTTCCCACACCGCTCACACCCTGACACCCCCCGCGGCGGGCTGCGTTGGCGACGGGGTCAGCTACTTTTGGCTGGGAGCTAGATCCGCTAGGGATCGGATGCCTGTCTCTAGAAGCATTATTTGGCCTCTCGGAGACCCTGTGGAGGAAGCGACGAGTATGCAAGTGTGTTTGCGTGTGTGTGTGCGCGCGCTTGGAGGGTCCCCACGCGCTTTCCTTTTCAAGTAACTCTGTCGTGAGGCTTTGGAAAGCTATCTCTGCGGTTCCTCTCCCGGCCGCATTTAAGCTGTGTCGGCGCTGCAAAGTGCTGCGTCTTCCTTGCACCCTGATCCTTCAGCTTCAGATAACCAGTGTTCCGGTCTGGCCAGATGGCACTGAGCACCGCAGGTAGAGACGTGTTCCAGGTCCCCTGCGCGCAGCGCCTACGACCGTGGATCGCGCCAGCGGCGGGTGTCCCGCCGAGGGCTCCGCAGAGCGATCGGGGACAACTCCCAGACGGCTGGGGCTCCAGCTGCGGGCGCGGAGATTGGCCTCGCTCGCAGGGGCTGGACCCAGCCGGGGTGGGAGGGTGGAGGAGGGGCGGGCGGGCTCCTTGGTGAGCGGGGCGGGGCCTCTGGGTCCACGTGACTCCAAGGGGCTGGAAGAAAAACAGAGCCTGTCTGCTCCAGAGTCTCATTATATTCAAATATTCATTTTAGGAGCCATTCCGTAGTGCCATTCCGAGCAACGCACTGCCGCAGCTTCTCTGAGCCTTTTCAGCAAGTTTGTTCAAGATTGGCTCCCAAGAATCATGGACTGTTATTATATGCCTTGTTTTCTGTCAGTGAGTAGACACCTCTTCTTTCCCCTTTTCGGAATTTCACTCTGTCCTCCCATCCCTCATCGCTGTCTGTCCCTCCCGTCGGATTTCCTTTCCAGTGTCCACGCTCCGCTCTCAGGCAGCGCTGTCGCTCTCTTCCTGGCCTCTGCAGGTCAGACGCACGAAGCGTGCGGTTGCCTTTTAAAGCGCACCCACTGTCTTCTCAGATCCGCTGCGTTGCAAGAAAGGGGGAGCTCGAGGGGACCAAAGAGATGAAAGGTCCGCAGGTCGGGGCTGTCCCTCGAGGGCTAACCACTCCCTCCCCTGCCCGGTCCCACTCGCCTGGGAAGCCAGTTCCTTGCCTCCTCATAGAGTCAAAAAGACTGTGTTCGCTTCGGAATCACCCCCACCCTTTCCCTGGGAGCAAGACTTTACTGAGCATTTTCAACGTATCGGCCACAATGAAATAAATCACGAAGTCCCGGGGGCAGCCCTCTGACTCCTTTCTCAGTCACTGGACCCTGCCGCCCTGTCCAAGCCGGGTCGGCGCTGCTCTGTTCTCCCTCCCTCCTGCTCTTAACCAGCTGGAAGTTGTGGAAATTGGGCTGGAGGGCGGAGGAAGGGCGGGAGGTGGTGGCGGAGGAAGGGGGGGGGGAGGCTGAAGGTCTGAAGAGAAGAGCGGTGGCATTTTAATTCTCCCTCCCCCACCCCCTGTTACCCCCTCAATGTTAACTGTTTATCCTTGAAGAAGCCACGCTGAGATCATGGCTCAGATAGCAGTTAGGACAGGATGGAGGCTATCTGATTTGGGGTTATTTGAGTGTAAACAAGTTAGACCAAGTAATTACAGGGCGATTCTTACTTTCGGGCCGTGCATGGCTGCAGCTGGTGTGTGCGTGGGGGGTGTGTGTGTGAGGGAGAAAACACAAACTTGATCTTTCGGACCTGTTTTACATCTTGACCGTCTGTTGCTACCCCTATATTCATATGCAGAGACATATATATTTCTCGCTATTGATCGGTGTTTATTTATTCTTTAACCTTCCACCCCCTCCCCCTCCCCAGAGACACCATGATTCCTGGTAACCGAATGCTGATGGTCGTTTTATTATGCCAAGTCCTGCTAGGAGGCGCGAGCCATGCTAGTTTGATACCTGAGACCGGGAAGAAAAAAGTCGCCGAGATTCAGGGCCACGCGGGAGGACGCCGCTCAGGGCAGAGCCATGAGCTCCTGCGGGACTTCGAGGCGACACTTCTCCAGATGTTTGGGCTGCGCCGCCGTCCGCAGCCGAGCAAGAGCGCCGTCATCCCGGATTACATGAGGGATCTTTACCGACTCCAGTCTGGGGAAGAGGAGGAGGAAGAGCAGAACCAGGGAACCGGACTGGAGTACCCCGAGCGTCCAGCCAGCCGGGCCAATACCGTGAGAAGTTTCCATCACGAAGGTCAGTTTCTGCTCCTGGTCCTGGCGGCCTGGGGTTGGGGTTGAGGGGCTGTTAGCTGGCAGGGCATGCTGAAGTGGCTGTGGAAGCCCCGGGGGAAGAAGAGTTCAGGATACATCAAAGCTCCAAATCCAAGAGGCTGAGAAACAGGGGACTGCTTACCTCCAAATTTCCAGAGCTGCCCCTGAAGGTACTTTTCTGGAGCGTGGTGGGGGTGGGGTAGGAGTGTGGGGAGCGTTGGGGAGAGGCGAATGACACCACTCAGACATGGGCTAGCCCCAGTGGTATGCTTTAGCTATATCAAAGCCGGGTTTTCTGCCCGTTTTATTCAAAGCACCTACTGAATTTAATATTACAGCTGTGTGTTTGTCAGGTTTATTCAATAGGGGCCTTGTAATACGATCTGAATGTTTCCTAGCGGATGTTTCTTTTCCAAAGTAAATCTGAGTTATTAATCCTCCAGCATCATTACTGTGTTGGAATTTATTTTCCCTTCTGTAACATGATCAACAAGGCATGCTCTGTGTTTCCAGGATCGCTGGGGAAATGTTTGGTAACATACTCGAAAGTGAAGAGAGAGAGAGAGAGAGGGTGGCCCCTCTTTTTCTTTACAGCCACTTGTAAAGAAAACTGTACACAAAGCCAAGAGGGGGTTTTAAAAGGGGAGCCCGAGGGTGGTGGAGTAAGGGTTGACACATGGAAATTATTAGGCATCTAAAGGAGGCTGGGAGATACTTTCTGTCTTTGGTGCTTGACAAATGCAAGCTAAGTTGCTGGTTTGCTAGCTGCCCCACTTCTCAGCTCCTCCAAATTAAAAGGCACCGCTATTTCCTCCCCTTAGGCTTCCACTATAATCAGAATTCACCCAATTCCGCTATTTTTTTTTTTTTTAAAAAAAAATGTTTTGCTTTTCTGTCTCAGAAAAGTTCATGGGCCTTTTCTTTTTCCTTTTCAACTGTGCCTAGAACATCTGGAGAACATCCCAGGGACCAGTGAGAACGCTGCTTTTCGTTTTGTCTTCAACCTCAGCAGCATCCCAGAGAATGAGGCGATCTCCTCTGCAGAGCTCCGGCTGTTTCGGGAGCAGGTGGACCAGGGCCCTGACTGGGAATGGGGCTTCCACCGGATAAACATTTATGAGGTTATGAAACCCCCAGCAGAAATAGAGCCTGGACACCTCATCACACGACTACTGGACACCAGATTAGTCCACCACAATGTGACACGGTGGGAAAGTTTCGATGTGAGCCCTGCAGTCCTTCGCTGGACCCAGGAAAAGCAGCCCAATTATGGGCTAGCCATTGAGGTGACTCACCTCCACCAGACACGGACCCACCAGGGCCAGCATGTCAGGATTAGCCGATCGTTACCTCAAGGGAGTGGAGATTGGGCCCAGCTCCGGCCCCTCCTGGTCACTTTTGGCCATGATGGCCGGGGCCATACCTTGACCCGCCGCCGGAGGGCCAAGCGTAGTCCCAAGCATCACCCACAGCGGTCCAGAAAGAAGAATAAGAACTGCCGTCGCCATTCACTCTACGTAGACTTCAGTGATGTGGGCTGGAACGACTGGATTGTGGCCCCACCGGGCTACCAGGCCTTCTACTGCCATGGGGACTGTCCTTTTCCACTGGCGGATCACCTCAACTCAACCAACCATGCCATTGTGCAGACCCTGGTCAATTCTGTTAACTCGAGTATTCCCAAGGCCTGTTGTGTCCCCACTGAACTGAGTGCCATCTCCATGCTGTACCTGGATGAGTATGACAAGGTGGTATTGAAAAATTATCAGGAGATGGTGGTAGAGGGATGTGGGTGCCGCTGAGATCAGGCATCCCTGAGGATACACACACACACACACACACACACACACACAAAGTTCCCAACCAACCACTCACACATACCACACAGACTGCTTCCTTATAGCTGGACTTTTATCTTTAAAAAAAAAAAAAGAAAAAAAACCTAAACATTCACCTTGACCTTATTTATGACTTTACGTGCAAATGTTTTGACCATATTGATCATATATTTTGACAAAATATATTTATAACTACATATTAAAAGAAAATAAAATAAGTCATTATTTTAAAGATAGACTATGGCCTTTTCATCTAATTTCCTGTTCCATTCCTTTCTCTTCAGATGGGGCAGAGGACAGAGCAGAAGTCAGGTGGTAACTGGAGGTGGTTAAATTGTAGGGACAGGAGCAAAGTGATGGCAGAGAGAGATGGCAATTGTTGGGATGAATTGTTTGCCGTCTGTATTTAGTGTTGACAAGAATGTAGCATCCTCTCCCATCTGGATGACATATGCCCTGCAGAAACAGTGGGATGAAAGGAGTAGGCTGGATGAAAGACTTCAACTTGGGATTTCTGGCACAGCTTGGCTTTGCCCACCTGTTGTGTCAGATCTGCATCCTAGTGTGAGAAAAAGGTCTCAACTCGAGGAAACTCATTCCACCTTTATGATGCCCCAGAGTGTCCCCAGTTCTGGCAGGCATCTTTGTATTACTGACCCAAATCCACTCATGAATGTGGATGCATGTGTCTCCTTTCAAATAGGGACTTGTTTCTAGTCCCCTCTCCCTTCCAGACAGGGTCTTGCTATGTAGTCCTGGCTGTCCTGGAGCTTGCTCTGGACCAGGCTGGCCTCAATCTACCTGCCAAGGGCTGGGATTAAAGCTGTCTCTTTTTTTTGAACTGGATTTTATCCAGCACAACAGACAATGGGTCCTGCAGTGAAGAAGTTTTGTAAGCACTCATACAAAATGTTATAGGATTCTGCAGTGCTGAGTGACTTTTGCCCCACATTCCTCACAGGAAGCAAGGCTTTTCTCAAGTTCAGAACCCTAACATTGTGCTATGGAAGGGGACTTGGCAATTGGATGAGACACTGAAGGGCCAGAGTTTTTAAGTGGGCCCAATGAAAGTGGAGTCTGCTGAGTCATGAATCTCTTCTGTGTTGCCACTGTCTCTACCATCCTCCGGAACAAGACAGAATATGATCTGTCCAGTGGACCTGAAATTTGCAGAAGGGGTTCTTCAAGGAGAAAAGATTAATTTGGTGGCATAGTGAAAAGAATGATCTTATGTGGGCAGAGGGCTTGCTTAGCATGCAGAAAACATTGGCATAATTCCAGGCTTGAGGCAGGGTGTGGTGGTGGAGGTGATGCACACGCCTGTAATCTTAGTAGAGGTAGAGGCTAAAGGATCAGAAGTTCAAGGTCATGCTCAGTTACACAGCAAGGTTTCAGACCAGTCTGAGTCAGGAAAACTTTAAGACCTTGTCTTTAAACAAAAGGGGTGTGGGGGAAAAGGTGGGGGGAGAAGACATCAGTGTGCTTAGAGGTGGGGAACTCCTTCAGCTAAGGAGGACAGGAAGAAACAAAGGGAAACAATGGACATACCTTGGTCTTTTCTCATCTCACTAAGCCCTGGTCTTCTGAGGCTCATTTCTTCTGTGTCCATTGCTCTGGCAGGCTTGACTGGTTTTGGGGGTCTTTACCCTCTGGGAAGGACCAGGTGAAGTGCCTTTCTGCATTTGTCTCTGAAGGTGAAGGTCTGGGTGGTGTCCAGCACACAGAACAGGGGCAGCTTCCTTTCTCAGTGTGTCATGTGTGCACATCCATGAATTCTTTCACACGTGTTGCATATGCTCCTGGGAGTCCAGTGGATAAAGCAGGACTCATTTTTGTTTTTAATTACTGAAGCTCTACAGTCCTGCAAAAGGAGCAGCTTAGTGGGAAGCAATATAAATAGAAGTGGGGTGCTTGCCAAAGCCCCAGCTCCCCGGAGAGCACAGGTGGAGAGAGGAGATCAGAGGCCCCGGCAAAGGCAACCAGACTCCACAGCTCCTAACTCCTTCCTAGGAGGTTTCTTTCCTATTGCTCCAACCTCACTAGCCATTGCCCCTTAGATGAGAAGTACGGGGCGTGAATCAAGCATTTTGGGGGAAGTCCATTATGGGTTCTCCTTTGGGAGACCTCGTTTTGCTTTTCCTGGTCTTCAGCAACAGTCTGAGAAGTCTGTGTCATTGAAAGACCCAGTCTCCAGTTCCAAGGGCCCTAGCCTGGTGTCTGTTGAGTTCAGGTTATATTCAAGCAAGCTCTCCCCACCCCCAACCCTTCCACTGGCTTATTTTCAGGAATGGATAATGTTGTTTATTTGTTCAGCCAAATATTTGGTCTGGGGAATTTACCATGAAATTCTGTGAATTGCATATACCTACTTAACAAAATAGTCCAAGTGCCACAAATGTCAGCATGGAAAACAAGGCGCCATGATGGCTTTAACCCTTCAGACTCCTGGTTGAAACACTATGCTAAGAAGGAATAGGAGAGGGATGGACTTGAATGTGAGGAGAGTCCCTAAATTAGGCTTTGCTTTAGACTAGGCCCAGGACTTTATGAGGGCTTGGATCTAGCTTGGCATCTCTCCTTTTATAGATCCCTACCCCCAGAGAGTTGATTCCATTACTTAAAGAATGGGAGGAAGAATCGCCCTCGAGGAGTTCTGTAAAGTCTTAACCACATTAGAAGAACTGCTGACTCGATCCCTGCCCACCCTTACACTGGAACCAGCTTCCTTGGACTTGGTGGGGGGACGTTTGTGTGGGGGCTTTCGTTGAGTAATTCGCTTAGAACCTGCCAGGTGACCTGCCGACTTTGTTTTCTGTCGTGACGGTGCTTCATTCCACCGTCCCCTTTGCCCTGGGGCAGCGTCACACTGTGAGGGCCCCTCGCGGCCCGGGAGCTGGCAGACCCCCAGGCTTTGGAGGAACTTCAAGATCGGCCCCTGAGGTCGCCTCCCTCCAGCTCCTGCTGCGCTGACCGCCCGCAGCAGGGGCACCAGGGGGCGTCCTTCCCACCGGCCCCACCTCGCCTCGCCCCGCCCTGCGCGAGAGTGCACCTGGTGGCACCACACCTAGCTTGGACTGCGATTTCAGTTCCCCCAATTCCAGCCCACCGCGCTTCTGGCTCTTCCAACGCCGCGCCGCAGCCTAGGTGAAGTTTGCAAGGACAGGCGGTTTTGATTAGCGCACGCAGGTCCTTAGGGCGACTGCTTGGCATATTTAACGTGAAATGGGGTCACTCGGCCGCGCAGAGGCGCAGAGTCTGGGGATCCGAAAAGGGGAGGAGGCTCAGTATGTGGAGGGATGGGAAGGGTTCGAGATCTTTAAGGGATCTCAGTGGGAGCAGAGAGCGGGAATCGGGGAGTGAGCTCTTGACATTGGATTCACAATAGCTGAACACACTACAGTGACTTAATAGGGACCTGCATGACCTTGGGAACAAACTTACTAGCTGAGGAAACCATGCAGCCGGCCCCTGAAGCTGGTCTCAGCCTCTTGCTGCCATACAGAACTTCGGGTCCTGGCTGAACTTCCTGGAGATCCTGACTTTTCTCTTGACCAATGTAACTGGTGAGAAGGGAAAAGGTGAAGGCTTAGGGTGTGTAATAGTGCAGTGGAGTGATTTCCTTCCCGCCAACTCCATCATGCCATGGCCTCTAGAAGCCACAGTACCAGCCCGCTTTCCTTTCCAAAGGTGAGCCTGGGAAAGGAGAAGAAAGCTCAAGCGGAGGCCCAGGTGTGCAAACAAACAATATTTGTTCTCAATGATCTTCTGCCTCTACCCAGCACAAATCTTACACTCTGCACACATTCTCTTTCAGAGTGAAAGAAATAAAGCCACAGAAACAAAAATGACCCAGCCTTAGAAGGCCGTCGGCACATCCTGAGAGGAGCTCAGGTTGATTTGTGGGAGTGCCTAATTAGAACTGATGTACAGTGTGTACAGTATGAGGGTTACCACGTGGTGCAAGCTGGCACAATTCAGAAAATTACAGATAGAGATGAACTCTAGGTTAAGAAGAGCCCAGGTCTGAGTGGGAGGGTCCCATTCACCTGTGCGCTCAGCATCTCCTGACCAGTGACAGAGCAAGCCTTCATGTCTGTGACTCTTACCGGTGGGAAAAGTACTGGCTTTAGGAAAGATGTTTGAAGGGCCCTAAGGTGACAAGAACTCAACATATATGGATAAAAACCGCGAGAAGTCAGAAGTTTAAGGTGTGCAATGTTTAATCAAATCTTGAAAGAGAAACGAATCTCCCATCAGCTCTTTGCTGTCCATGCGATGGTGAGCGTCCTTGTGTACCTTAAAGCTCTATGGAAGTTTCCGGTTACCTTTGCCTTTTCTTCCTTCAAAATAACCCTTGAAAATGCTGACTGCGAATCCACATGCTGTGTAGTAGGCTGCTCAGATCGAAGCATCCAGAAAATATAAGGTTATTCAATCCAGCAATGTTTACCTCTAAAATGTAAAAACAGAAGATTGTTTGGTGAGGAAAGGGGAGACAGGACGAGGCAGTGATCTGCTGAGGTGTTGCTAGGGAGAGTCTCTCAAGCCTGGTTTTCAGTGAGTCTCACCAGTTTCTGAGGAAATCCCGATTTTGTTTCACTTTACATAACTTGATTTCTACCTACAACGTTTAAAACAATGAAGGCCCTCTGTCCCAAACCCTTGAACTCCTAAACCAAGGTACTTTAGCAACATTTTGGGACCATAATTTTATTATAACTTTGGTGTGTGACCTCTCTCCTCCCCCCCCCCCAGTTTTATTAATGATGCCTTGGCCACCACGTGGTTTTCTAAAGGCCTTAAGCCCTCCTTACTAATGCTTTCCCTGGAGCCATCCTCTCCTCTCAAGGCAGCAGCTACTGACATCCTGCTTGTAGCTTCCCAGGTTCAGCAGAGAACACGCAATGTGTTTAGCTCAAACTTCATGCTGATTTAATCTTTTAATCCTTGTCACTTGGTTTTCAAAGCAGTTTGTTCCCTAGAAAGGCCTGAGGGAAGGGCCCAAACCAGGTAGGGGTGAGGGGGGTGAGAGGAGACTTTCCAAGCTGCCTCCTTCCTTCAGTTTTATATTAGTTCTTATGGGAAAGTTATTGAATGTTCTTTTTTTCTTTTTCTTTTTTTGAGACAGGGTTTCTTTGTAACTTTGGACTCTGTCCTGGAATTAGCTCTTGTAGACCAGGTTGGCCTTGAACTCACAGAGATCTGCCTGCCTCTGCCTCCCAGGCACTGTGATTCAGGCTGGAGAGATGGCTCAGCTATTGAAGGCTAGGTTCACACCAAAAATATTAAATGCTCTTTTTAAGGACAGCAGCGGGTACGGTCAACATTCCACCCAGTACCCTTGAATTCAGCTATAATCCAGAAGTAGGAAGATGTATCTCCTCTGGAAACTGCCTTATAATGTCCTTTAATTTCTCAGTGAAGGCTGTGAAACCTAAAGCGCTCAGCCCAGAAGCCTCAGATTGAATGGAGCACATAATGAATAGGTCAGCTTGCTGCTCCTCCGTCCAGCCGGTCGGTTGCAACTGTCTCGTTCCGCCTTTTTTGTTTCTAGTTTTTATTTTAAAATGGTACTTTAGAAAACTTGATGAGAAAGCAAATTTCCTTAAAGCAATTATTTAGGCTTTCTGGTTTCCTTTTTTGTCTGTATGTTCATGTGTTTTCGGTGCAGTGTTTATTTTGTATTGTTTTTCTTAATTTCTGATCAGAATTATAACCTTTACATATTTTAAATCCAACTGTGAGATTGGCACCTGTGTTAATGTGGGTAATCTCTGCATTTTGTGAGTGTAGAATTTAAATTGCTAAACTTTGGCATTTTTAAAGCATCCCAACATCCTATTAGGGCCATGCGCATCATCTCCAAATCTTAATAAAATTCCTACTGACTTCTCAAGACTAAGCTTGTTCACTGTGTGTCTGGTAATAAAATGCTCTTTTGTGTTTTAAGTATCCCGAAAAGTGGGCCTATGAGATTCAAATGTTTTTGCTGGCAGATTTTGAATCCATGTGATTTGATCTTCACAGCACATTCTTTCTCTGGACCAAGTCCACTATTACCTGAGAGGAAGACACATGCTAAGGAGTCCGTCTCAAGCAGTGGTCACCAGCCTCATCCTCATCTTCTCTTCTTGACTTCTGTGGAGGGTGGTGAAAAAGGGGGCCAGAGTTATATAAATGCAGTAATTACCAAATTGCAACTTATTCAAATGGGTAGGCTCTTAGGTTCAGTGACCTTGACAATGTCAACTTTCAGATTCTGGTTGGTTGGGGTCAGACACCAAGGTTCAGTGGCTGACTGCTTTCGGCCAGCTTCTTTTGTGTGCCTTTATAAGGGCACACAAAAGATGTTTTCCCAATGGGACTCCCTCTTTATAAGGCCTGACCCTCACAGAAGCAAGCTAATCTCAGGTGACTGGGGGTTTAGAGCATTAAGAGAGTTGCCTAGCAGGGTGAAATCATTTGTTCAATGGTACCTCAGAAGAGTTCATTTACCTTCAAAAGGTAAGCTCTTTTCATTAAATTCCCCCTCTGCTTCCTCTAAGACCAGCCTTGTTTGTAAAGTGAAGCATTCCATTTAGCTGGAAAGCAGGGAGTGGGGATGTTAGTTAGCAGTGACTGTTGCTTTTCCCAGTTTTTCAAAAATTAGCAGTGTAGTAAATGGGCTTTATCAAACTTTTCACTCCCCTAACACCATCCCCCACTCATCCCAAGACCCCTCAGGCTCCTTAGCTTATTTTGAAACCAGCATGCTTTTCAGGATGCAAGAGCTGTAGGATTTAGCATCTAGCTGTTAAGAGGACAGTTTTGCTAACATGGTTTATTTGGGCAAGCTGTGTAGACTTGCAGGTGAGGCTGAGAAACAAACAGCGACTTCACCAGTGCCCTCTTCCTTTCTACCCACTTGTGATTTGATTTAATAACCCAATAGACCAGGAGGGAGCTTTTCACTGGTTGGTGCCACTTTGTATGGGAAGGGGTGAGGTTTATCTTGATAGTCTGCTTGCCATTTGGCTACACTGCTTATTCTAGTAGAACTCCTCTATCCACTCCAGTCCTGGTCTCTGAGGTCCTAAGCTCCACGTGTAGGCTATTGTTTATTTGCTTGTCACTTAGCAAGTCTCCAGAAATAGTTCATAACTTAATTTTCATTAAATATGCCCCACCTTAGAGACCCAAAAGCTTGATTAAATGGTGCTTTTCAACATTCTGGAAGACTGAACACTTCTGGAGTCTAGTAGGTGTGGGGTTTTACTGGTAGACCTTTGAATGTCTGTTCTTTCCAACCTGGGAGCTTAGTCATGGAAATCGGAAGGAAAATCCAAACCTTTAATAACTTCTGTAGACAAGAAGGAGCAACTGCAAAAGCAGGAGACTGTTAACCTTTGGAGTATCTGTGGAAGAATCTGCTTCTAGCAATGTAACTAAAATCTCTATTGTTAGATGACTTGCCGGGCTTAGTGACACGAAGAAAAGGAAATTGAAAAAAAAATATTGGAGGAGGAGAATGCCAAGCAGGATAAAGTGGCTGCTGCTTCTGCTGGTGATGGTGGTGGTTGATGGAGGGGGCTTTCCTGCACTATTTGATCGAGGAGAGAGGACTTGACAGATGGAGCAGACAGCATCTCCAAGAACTGCTGCTTTCCTGAGAGGAGACTGTGTTCAGGTTGGGTGTTTGAACCGATCTGAAACTTTAACAGATATACAATGTTTTTATATAAAAGAGTGATTGAATATCTGTGGTGTAATGTTGAGACCTCCCTCTTTCCCTTCCTCCTTCCTTCTCTCCCTCCTTTCCTCCCTCTTTCCCTCCCTCCCTCCTTCCCTCCCTTCTTTCCAAGTGGAATTGGAATAGAAGTGTGGCTATTGCTAGGGGAAAAAAAGCTTTCATAAATGAAAATGCTCCCTACATTAATTTAACGAGACACTAATTAAAATCTTAAAATGTTTCACAGAGCATGAAGGATGCTCAGATAGGCCAACAAAGTGGGGAAGGACAGACTGGCCTTAGGTGACATAAACTTAGAATTAAAGACATCTCTGCTATTGAAGCTGGAGAGATGAACGCATCAGTGCAGAAGCAGAGAGCTGAGAGGTGGAAGGTGTTTAGAACATAAACAGACAAGCTAGAAGGAAACCACAGCCCAGGAGCTACTAAGACGTGCTACTTGGTCAAAGTGTTCTATGTAGATCTTCAGTTACACCAAACTCAACAAGTGTCTGAACAGACTAAAGAAGATCAGATGAAAATCACATTTCGGGGGCATGGATAAGTTGAATTGCCTATTATCCATTCATTCAGCCTTGTTAGAGCGGTAAAGAGCTGGGCAGCATATGTAAATGTTTAAAATGTAGTGAAATATAATGAGAGTAATACACACAAAAAAGCAAAATCCAAAGTCCAAAATATGATAAAACGAACAAATATTGACCATGACATGAGCACATTGCAGTCACAGTGAGGAAGGCTTTGTTGTCCAGGTAACCTAAGAGATGCTTTAGAGCAGAGGGTGGCCAAGGTCCGCAAAGCCCAGGTGTCTCCGGCTTTGCCGACTGAAGGTCTTAGTCTGAGCTAACTGTTCGCCTCTGGGATTAAAGCATAAAAGCAGTCACAGAACAGCAAATGAGTGCACATGGCTTCATCTCATTAGTTAGGAAACATGGAAACTTGAATTTCAGGCACTTTTACATTTTGTGAAATGGCCCTCTTGATTTTTAAAAACTCTTAACTTCCTAGCCCATGGAGCTGTACAGTGGTAGACCCCTAGCACCATAAAACAAAGGACAAAGCAACCAACCGAACAAACAAATGACGGGTTGGGTTTGAAAACAACTTGTTCCTTGAAATAGTAGTCTCAAAGACTCTTTTATGGGAAAAGGGATGCATGGTATATGCCTGGAAAATCCTGAACTCTGCATTACCCATCTACAAATTTACAATTAAACATCCGCATTTTCAAGGCTTTGAGAAGTCCTATAGTGAGAACCCAGTACAAACTGCTCAGCCCAGGCACACCTGCCTTAGTTAGGGTTTCTATTGCTGTGAAGAGACTCCATGACCATGACAAGTCTTATAAAGGAAAAACATTGAATTGGGATAGCTTACATTTCCAGTGGCTTAGTCCATTATCATCATGATGCACCATGGTGGTGGGCAGACAGACATGGTGCTGGAAAAGCAGCTGAGTGTCTGACATCGTGACTTGCAGGCAACAGGAAGTGATGTCTCACTGGGTGTGGCCTGAACATATATGAGACCTCAAAACCTGACTCCACAGTGACCCACTTCCTCCAACAAGACCGCACCCACTCCAACAAGACCACACTTCCTAACACTGACACTCCCTTTGGGGGCTATTTTCTTTTGAACCACCACAACACCTTAACTCATTTACCCCCGGAACCCCTTTTGTTCCTCAAATTTTCAATTCTACAAGGGCAGTGAATACTGGCTAATCGCTGTCTCTCTGAGAGGATCCGATGCCACTGTTCTCATGTCCAACTGCACACCAGTTACATAGGCTTTTGGTTTGTTCTGCACCCATCATACAGGTGTTTTCATATCTTGGATATTCATGTCTGCTACACCCTTTGGCTAAAAGATTCCTTTACAAGATCTTCCCAAAGCTCTACCCACACAGCTCAACTGTGTATTCCTAAAGAAAGTTTCCTCTGATGTTTTGTTCTGAAACTGCTTCCTACTACCTGCAGGCTCAATCATGTGATCCATAGTCTTGTTCATTGAATGTTAGGGACCAGGACATGGCCCAGTTGGTAAAAGGATTTGCTGCACAAGTATGAGAGTCTGTGTTTGAATCTGTGTGCTCACATGGAAAAGGGACATGCTTGTCTTCTCAGCACTGAAGAGGCAGACAGGAGGATACCTGGGTCTTGCTGGTGAGCCAGTAAGAAAAGTTGGTGAGATCCAGGTTTGGCAAAAGACCCTGTCTCAAAAATTAAGGCAGAAAGCAATAGCTGATGTAAACCTCTGGCCTGTGTACACACATAAATACACATGCATGCACACTCACGGATATCATAACACTTTCTCTTCAACTCAGCATATGAATATGAACACATTTCATCTCTTCTTTGCAATGAGGTTGACAATGCTTTCACCTTTGCTACAATAGCCTGTCTTTCAAAGAACCTGCTACAGAAAATGAATATAATTTAGTTCGGGGTGGGGGTGGAGGAAGGGAGGTAGGAGAAGAAGAGAGGGAGAAAGAAGATGAGAGAGTATATTATAGACCACATTTTTCATATTTTGGAAATACTGTGTTATGCCAAAGAAAAGAACAAATGTTAAATTATCTAATTATCTCCTGAAAAAAACCCACATGGTGTCATGAGCAGTTTAGTAGGCACCATGTGAATTAGCACTTTAAGTCTACAGTACAACTTAAGCAAAGGCTATGTTACACAATCATGTAATTAATTACACCATCAGTTGTTGATGTTTCAGTAAATGGTTTCATTTATTTGTTTTCTGGAACATAGGCAACTTGAAATGAGAACTATAAAATTGCTCATGTGTTTGGAGATCTGAAGAGTAAATTTTTTTTTCTCAAGAAATTGATATCATAGCAAACGATTGAAACCAATTTTTCTGTGCCACTAAAAATGGCCAGAGTGAAATGGTGTTAACACCTGGGCTTGTGTTTATCAAGCCATGCTAAGAGAAAAGAGCAGAAAACAAAGTGCATGCCGTCTGATTCTTTCTATAAAAGCACACGCTCGTCCACCAAATAGCTAAATAAGAAAATCTCACCTGCGGGAGCATTCGCCTGAGCAGGGTACAGAAATTACATTAGCACAAATCTCACCTGTGGCAGTGTTTGCTTGAGCAATGTACAGAAATTGACAAATGAGAGAAAAGGGGAGGTTGTGGGCACTTGGGAGAGAAACCCGGTTTTGGACATGCTTTAATTTATCTGAGGTCAAAGACAGGAGACCAACTATCCTGAGGGAAAAGTGGTAGAGCTTGCCTCATTTGACTTCCAGCTGAGTCGGGGCGCGGCGTTCCAAAGGCATGCCTATTTCTCAGCAAATTTCACTTTGTTTTGGCGCGGCGCGGCGTTCCAAAGGCATGCCTATTTCTCAGCAAATTTCACTTTGTTGTACTCGAGGTCTTTCTCAAAGAGAAGTGGCTACATATGACAAAGTATTTGTGTTAAATAAGATGCTTTAACATAAATGACATGGAAGACATTAGTTCCTATACCGTGAACTTATTAGCTATGTTCTATTAGTTATAAATGGTTAACACACACACAAACAAACACACACACACACAAAATAAGTAAGTAAATAAATAAATGGTTAACAAACTACCTGCTTTTTGAAAGATTAGCTCAAGGGTGAGAGATTGGCCTCTTACTTGCAGATGCTCTGTGGCCTGCTGCAATCAGGAACAAATGGTAAGCTGCCCATCGTAGTCCTGCAGACAGGGTTGTTTGATCTGTAGGGTGAGCAGCCATTGGTGAGTACGTGAGCTCGGTGGCAGAGCCGTGGTAAAAGGAGGACTGTTATGTAATTATAGCATCCATAGCGTCTGACGCGCCTCCTAGCCCAGCCTAATAGTTTGGACTGTGAAGTGGGCGTCATAAGGATAGTGAGAATTAATTAATGTTTATGAAGCCTTGTCCAGATTCATGGGCGGAAAGTACTTTATGGGCAAAGTAGTGCAGTGTTTGGGAAAAGATGTCCTCTTTCTCCTGAGTTGCAGGTCGCAGCTGGCCGGATAGAAGTCTTGCCGTTTCAAAGTAAACATTTATTTAAATTTTTTTGAAAATTTTGGGTATGAGTCAGATTTATCTGGAGTGTTTGGTCCTCATAAAACTTAAAGATTTGATGTTTGACAGGGCTTAATATATGCCAGATACTGTCATTCTCATCCATGACACATACTGTTGACGGCCCAGTACATACTCGCTATCACACCACTTTACAGTGTATCTAGTAAATGAATTATAGTATACAAATACAATCGTTTATAGTTCAGAGTAACTTATACCTGAATGCAAAACAGTACATTAGGTAAAAACTCACATTTGAATTATTCAAGCATAATATTTTATCTTGTCTTACGAAAATAAAATATTTTGTGCCATTGAGCTAGCTCAGTATGTAAAGGCACTAATGACCTGAATTTAATCTTTGGGACTCATGTGAAGGTGGGAGGAGATCAACTCTGAAAAGTTGTCCTGTGACCTTCACACTTTAGTTATGGCATAGGGTATAGGTGACTCCCACACCTCCTGCACAAACATACACACAACAGTTAAAAATGAAATATTTTATATTTTAAGTATTATTAGTGTACTTGCACATAATTTTAATAGGAAAACAATCTCTGTTTACTGTCTTATATAAGAAGATTTGGACTCTGAAGGCAGAAAAAACATGCCAATAAAATTGTGATTTCATTGACTCCCCTACATGATGTTACAAATAGAAACCTTTTTACTTAAACTTCTCAATGTAACTTAGGCTGAAAGATGTCACGACAGACCTCACCCTGTATTCTAAGTGATACGGGGTGCAGGCAGCACAATTTGCTGCCCTTTGCTGCTCTAGACTCTTAGAAAACATTTAGGCAGACACAGAAGCTCCATCCTGCTTCATTTAGAATCGCTTTTCATTCATTTGAGAATGCCCCTTCTTTGTATTTAAAAGAGATACTTAGAGTAGCCTTAATATTATGTTGTCATTTTCCTGTAAATGTGCTTAAGTTAGCGGTTTATTATTCACACGTGTTTCACTAGGCTAAGCCCCTTTAGTAGTGGGCTTGCCAAGCGAGGGGTCTTCCTCCAAGACTGGCGATTGGCAGCACCGGACACATTTGCGCCAATCTTCGATTCCGCTGACATTTTGTTTGAATTTCCTGGCAGCTCTTTACACGGCTTTTTCAGCTGTGTCAATTATTTGCCTTTAAATTGCACTTTCGGTATAAATGCTCTGGCTCGCCTGTGCGGCTAGAGAAATGTAAAATCATCAGAGTCTTGAGTCATCTACTTACAAAGTAATCGAACAGAGGCACGGAGTCCTTGAAAGTGTGTTCGCGCTACTCTTTAATTAAGTGCATGTGTGTTCCTGAGGATTATACCTAGGATTTATGAATTCTGGACTAGCCCTTTACCACTGAGCTACATGTCCGGTCCTATCATATTTCTTTACATTAATTAGAACATTAATCTATAGTATTTATATGTTTTAAAATTAAGGAATACTTTGAAATACTATCATTGGAATGCCTCAAAATGAAAGACTAGGCCAAATTAAGCAGAAGGGAAATTCATTAAAACCATGATTCTTTTAGGTGTGAAGTCGAAATATTCCTAGGAGAGAGAAGATCAAACCAAGAGAAAATCCAGATGTTACCTTTAATGTGATAGAGTTAAATTATAACAAATAACTAGGCTGCTTGTTTTAACCTTAGATTTTATGTATATATTTATTTATTTTTACACTTGGTCAGTGTGATGTAGAAACCAGAAGAGATAATACATATGATGGGAGATGTCAGCAAAGCAAACTGACATAAATAAGAATTTGTGTATAATTGATGTGGCAGATCCAAATTTGCAGGTGCTGATTATGAGAAGCCTAGGGTCGAAGTATTAGGGGATGTCACCCCAAATGTAAAGCATACCTTCTGAGAAATTAAGAGTTGGCAGACAAAACATTTAAACGAGATAATAAATGCATCTTTAAGTAGGAAATTAATGAGGCTGACAGCTCAACTTTAGTATGCATAAATCCTCAAGTTTACCATACATGGTCTTCAATCTGCAGTTCTGTTGAGCAAGTGAAACCTGAGCTTGCCTTTGTAGGTCACAGATTAATCCTGCATGGGCTGCCTGCTTGTCTGCCCTCTGTTTGTAAGTTTTGAGTCCTAACCCTTGATGGTCACTGTTAATAAGGGTCAGTTGGCATTAGTGTGGGGCTTCCTCAGTAAGAATGAGGTTAGTAACTTCCCTTCCCTTCCATCTCCCTCTTCCTTTCCTCTCCTTCCGAGCTCCTCCCTCTCCCTTTCCCCCTCCGCTCCTTTTCCCTCTTCCTCTCCCCCTCCTTCCTTCCTTCCCCTTGATCTCATGAAGCCCTAATAAAAATGCTTGTCAGAAAACCCAGAAGATGGTCTTCTCTAGATACCAGATCTGCTGGGGTCTTGATCTTTAACTTTCTAGCTTCTAGAACTGCAAACTACTCACCACTCTCCGACAAGTATATGGCAGTTTGTTATATCAGTCCAGGCTCACCAGGACTGGCCTTCTCAGAAGCTTCCAACATGGTTGACCTGGCACAGATGCAAGAAGAGCATCTCCACCAGCATCTTTGGCTCACATTAGAACATCTCCACCAGCATCCTTGGCTCACGTCAGAACATCTCCACCAGCATCCTTGGCTCACAGTGCTTCTTCCAGATGAATTTGTTTTCCAGGTTCCTCCCGACATCCAAATAATACTGAATTATTAGGGCAGTAGTCAGAGACTGCCACAAAGAGAGGAACAGATTTTGTAAATTGACACCTTGACCTTGACCCTGAACAGACAATGCTAAAACCAACTTAACTAACTGGTCACAGACCTAAGCAGATGAGCTTGGCTGACTGAGAGGAAGCAATAAATTATGTTTGTATTGACCTTAGTAAACCTTTTAATTCTTTCCCACATGATATAGTTCCCAACAAATTGGGAAAATATGGCATAGTGTCTAGGTAATTGTGCAATGGCAGCTCAATGGCTGAGGCCTGCAGCATGCCTTTCATGCCTTTGCATACTTGAACAATTTCTTCGCCTATAGGTAATGAGGGGAGCCTTCAAGTCTAGAGAGCATGCTGGCTTTTTCTCCCTCACCATGCTGAGGGAGACATAGTTGCTCCCAGTGTGACATGAGGAGACCTGAAATAACATTCTCCTAGAAGCTGGTCTGCGCGGCAAAACTGGATACACTTTTCCCTCTGCACCATTCGAGTGGCTCATGCTATATTGCAGTCAGCGCAAGGCGAATCTTCTAAATGACTTTGCCTTTTGTCCGCACCTGACTAGCTGCTGAGTCTCTTGTTCAGCCTCTTAGCTGTGAAGGGGAATACCCTAAAATGTATTGGTTGCCAAGAGAGAGCACCTGAACAGTGGCAGAAAGCTGGTTCACTCACTGAGTGCCTCCCTCCATGTGCTGGCCCTGCACTACAGTGAGCACCCTGATGAGAGTTCAGCCTTTACCCCAGAGCTGCCAGAAGGTCTGAGGGCGCTGACTGCATTAGCTCGAGATCTGTGCTCTGTGGATGAGAATCTCCTGCATCTCTGTGTGTTCAAATTTCCTTCCTTAAAAGAATACAATAGCCAGGTGGTGGTGCCACACTCCTTTAATCCCAGCACTCGGGAGGCAGAGAGTTCCAGGCCAGCCTGGTCTATAGAGTGAGTTCCAGGATAGGCTCCAAAGCTACACAGAGAAACCCTGTCTTGAAGAACAAAAACAAAAACAAAAAAAGAATACATTAGATTAGTACCTACCCTAAAGACTTTGTCTCTGCCTCCTCCTCATGCTCCTCCTCTTCCTGGTCCTCCCCTTTCCCTTCCTGCCCCTCCTCTTGCTCCCCCTCTTCTTCTTGCTCCCCCTCCTCCTCTTCTTGTTCCTCCTCCTCTTCCTGCTCCTTCTAATCAATCTCTTCCTTCCCCCTCCTCCCCTTCTTCTTCTTCTTCTTCTTCTTCTTCTTCTTCTTCTTCTTCTTCTTCTTCTTCTTCTTCTTCTTCTTCTTCTTCTTCTTCTTCTTCTTCTTTTCTTTTTTTTGAGCCAGAGTTTCTCTGTAGGTTTGGAGCTTGTCCTGGAACTTGCCCTGTAGAATAGGCTGGCCTTGAACTCACAGAGATCTGCCTGTCTCTGCCACCTGAGTGCTGGGATTAAAGGCGTGCACCACCACTACTGAGCCCTCCTCTTTTTTTGTATAGCTGTGGACTAAACCCTGGGTCCTGCAAATGCTAAGCAAGTGCTCTATTCTTGAACTTTATTCCTGATCTCTAAAAATGTCACTTTAACTTAATTGCCTCTTTAGAGTTCAAACAGAGCCCAACGGGAGCCCTATTCTGCGGTGCTTGGTCTTAGGGCTTCAGCACATGAGCTTTGGGAGGGACATAAGCCAGCCCACAGGAAAGACACAACGATGGGGACAAGTGTTCATAGAGGAATGGAAGTTTCATGTGTGTTCAGACATCTTCTTGGGACCAGAACAAGCATCAGTTCTCCATACCAACCAGAGCAGTAAAGCAGGTGAACTTTGTCAAGTCAGAGGTAGAAATGGGCCTTAAAGTCACGATCTATCTGAGAAACTGCTAACTCTGATGAGTTTTAAGGTGGGACACTCATTTGCATCTTCGGATTTACTGTATCTGTTTGTCTCTTAAAAGAATCCATGTTTGCAATTTTTAGCTAAATCTATCAGTAGGAAAAGAAACACTTTGTAAACCATCCCACAATTTTTCAGGCCTCCCAGCCTACAGAATCAGTAAGCCACCTTATACACGGCACCCCTAAACATTATTATCCAAATGTTATTTGTTCATATCTTTCTCCCTAGCTGTTTTCATTTAGTTGCTCTCTTGCTCAACCAAAATTAAGTAGGCTCACATTTGACTCCAGCTGTTACTTTAACTACTTTAAGACTTAGCCGGCTTTGAAACCTGCACTTCATATCTTCTTGTTCTTTGTAAACTCAGGTGTATTTAGTTTTGTGTGTGAGTGCTCCATGCACCTATGTATGCCACATGCATGATGATGGTAATGGTGGTGGTGATGGTAATGGTCATATAGGTCAGAAGAGGACATTGAATTCCCTGGAACTATCATGTAAGTGCTGGGAATTGAACCCGGTTCCTCTTGAAGAGTAGCCAGTGCTCTTAACCTCTGAGTCATTTATCTAGGCCCCATCTTTCTTAAATAAAGCTTTTCCTTGCTAATGTAAACTTGTATCTGTTTTCTTGTATCTTTAACGTTTATGATGATGATGATGGTGGTGATGATGGTGGCGGTGGTAGTGATGGTGGTGATGATGGTGGTGGTGATGGTGGTAGTGATGGTGATGATGATGGTGGTGGTGATGATGATAATGGTGGTGGTAGTGATAGTGATGATGGTGGTGTTGATGGTAATGGTGATGATGGTGATGATGATGTGGTGGTGGTAGTGATGGTGGTGATGATGGTTGTGGTGATGGTGGTGGTGATGATGATGATGGTGATGGTGGTGATGATGGTGTTGGTGCTGGGAATCAAACTCTGGACCTTGGACATGCTAGGTACAGACTTTTTCCACTGAAAATTTTCTTTGCCCCCTTTTTCCCAATTGTATAAAGTGTAAAAAAGGTGGAGTCTGTCAGCAATAAACAAAGAAATGCAAGCAATGAGAATATGAGTTAGTGAAACTGAACTTGTTTTAGCAAAGATTAAAGACTAGTGGTCTGTTTGCAGGAGTGTGGCTAGATGGACATATTCACATGATTTTTTTTAACATTGTCTTTTTTTTCCATATTCTTTTATTGTTTTCCAATCAAAAAAATAAATAAATAAAATTTTTACATTTCCTCCCCTTCTCCCAGTCCCCTCCCACTCCCCCCACTCCTCCTCCCTCCCCCTGCTTCCTTAAAAGATGGCATGATGCCCTGCCCTGTGGGAAGTCCAAGACCCTCCCCCCTCTATCCCGGCCTAGGAAGGTGTGCATCCAAATAGACTAGGTTCCCAAAAAGATAATACATGTAGAAGAGATAGGTCCTGGTGTCATTGTTGATGGCTTCTCAGTCAGCCCCCATTGGCAGCCACATTCAGAGAGTCTAGTTTGATCATATGCTCGTTCAGTCCCAGTCCAGCTGGATTTGGTGAGCTCCCATTAATTATTTCAGGCACACTGTCTCAGTGGGTGGACCAGCCCCTCAAGGTCCTAACTTCCTTGCTCCTCTTCTCCCACCTTCTGTCCTTCGACTAGACTTTGGGAGCTCAGTCCATTGCTCTGATGTGAATGTGGGTCTCTGTCTCTACCTCCATCCATTGGACAAAATTTCTATGGTGGTGATCAAGATATTCATCAATGTGACTATGGGACAAGGCTAGTTCCGGCACGCTCTCCTCTGTTGCCCAAATATGTAGCTGGGGACATCCCCGTGGACACCTGGGATCCCCTCCAGGGCCAAGTATCTTGCCAGTCCTAAAATGACTCCCTTAATGTAGATATCTTATTCCCTTCTCCAATATCCACCTTTCCTCCATCTCCACCCTCCCACTACCCCAAGCTCTCCCCAGACCTTCCCTTCTCCCTTCTTCCCCCTCTCCCCCTCCCTCACCTCCCTACCCCCACCTCTATCCCCACCCTTGTGCTTCCAACTTTTGCCTGATGATCTTGTTTGTTTCCAACTTCCAGGAGGATCTGTATATGCTTTCTTTGGGTTTACCTTGCTAATTGGCTTCTCTGGGCTTGTGAGCTAAAAGCTTAGTGTCCTTTGTTTTATGGCTAGGGTCCACTAATGAGTGAGTACATACCATAATCATCTTTCTGGGTTTGGGTTACCTCACTCAGGATAGCGTTTTCTATTTCCATCCATTTGCATGCAAAATTCAAGATGTCATTTTTTTTTTTTTTTTACCGCTGAGTAGTATTCTAATGTGTATATAATCCACACTTTCTTGATCTATTCTTCCATTGAGGGGCACCTAGGACATAGTTGCACAAATGCTTTTGTAGTATGATTGGACTTCTCTTGGGTATATTCCCAAGAGTGGTATTGCTGGATCCTGAGGTAGGTTGATTCCCAATTTCCTGAGAAACCGCCACACTGATTTCCAAAAAGGTTGCACAAATTTGCATTCCCACCAGCAATGGATGAGTGTTCCCCTTACTCCACATCCTCTCCAGCATAGGCAATCATTGGTGTTTTTGATTTTAGGCCTTCTGACAGGTGTAAGATGGTATCTCAACGTTGTTTTGATTTGCATTTCCCTGATGGCTAAGGAAGTTGAACATGACCTTAAGTATCTTTTGGCCATTCGAACTTCTGTTGAGAATTCTCTATTCAGATCCTTACCCTATTTTTTAATTGGGGTATTTAGAATTTTAATGTCTAGTTTACTGAGTTCTTTGTATATTTTGGAGATCAGACCTTTGTCTGATGTGGGGTCAGTGAAGATCTTCTCCTATTCAGTAGGATGCCTTTTTGACTTAATGACTGTGTCTTTTGCTTTACAGAAGCTTCTCAGTTTCAGGAGGTCCCATTTGCTCATTGTTGCTCTTATTGTCTGTGCCATTGGGGTTTTACACAAGAAGTGGTCTCCTGTGCCCATGTTTTGCAGGCTACTTCCCAATTTCTCTTCTATCAGGTACAGTGTGGTCAGATTTATGTTGAGGTTTTTAATCCATTTGGACTTGAGTTTTGTGCATGGTGATAGATAAGGGTCTAATTTCATTCTCCTACAGGTTGACATCCAGTTATGACAGCACCATTTGTTAAAAATGCTTTCATTCTTCCATTGTATAATATTAGCCTCTTTGTCAAATATGAGGTGTTGATAGGTTTGTGGATTAATATCCGGGTCTTTGATTTGATTCCATTGGTCAACATCTCTGTTTTTATGCCAAAACCAAGCTGTTTTCATTACTGTAGCTCTGTAATAGAGTTTGAAATCAGGGATGGTAATGCCTCTGGCAGTTCCTTTATTGTATAGGATTGTTTTGGCTATCCTGGGCTTTTTGTTTTTCCATATGAAATTAGTTATTGTTCTCTCCAGGTCTATGAAGAATTTTGTTGGGATTTTGATGGGGATTGCATTGAATCTATAGATTGCCTTTGGTAGAATTGCCATTTTTACTATATTGATCCTACCAACCCAGGAGCGTGGGAGATCCTTCCATTTTCTGGTATCCTCTTCGATTTCGTTCTTCAAGGTCTTAAAGTTCTTGTCAACTAGATCTTTCACTTCCTTGGTTAGTCTTACCCCAAGATACTTTATGCTATTTGTGGTTATCGTGAAAAGTGATGTTTCTCTGATTTCCCTCTCTGTTTCTTTAACCTTTGTGTATAGGAGGGCTACTGATTTTTTTTGAGTTGATTTTGTATCCTGCCACTTCACTGAAGGTATTTATCAGCTGTAGAAGTTCTTTGGTAGAGTTTTTGGGGTCGCTTATGTATACTATCATATCATCTGCAAATAACGAAAGTTTGGCTTCTTCCTTTCCAATTTGAATCCCCATGATCTCCTTATTTTGTCTTAAAGCTATTGCTAGGACTTCAAGCACTATATTAAAGAGATATGGTGAAAGTGGACAGCCTTGTCTTGTTCCTGATTTTACTGGAATCTCTTAGAGTTTCTCTCCGTTAATTTGATGTTAGCTGTCGGCTTGCTATATATTGCTTTTATTATACTTAGATATGATCCTTATATCCCTAGTCTCTCCAAAACCTTTATCATAAAGGGGTGTTGAATTCTGTCAAATGCTTTTTCAGCATCTAATGAAATGATCATATGGTTTTTTCTTTCAGTTTATTTATGTGATGGATTACATTGATAGATTTTCGTATGTTGAACCAGCCTTGCATCTCTGGAATGAAGCCTACTTGATCATAATGGATGATTTTTTTAATGTGTTCTTGGATTTGGTTTGCCAATATTTTATTAAGAATCTTTGCATCAATGTTCATAAGTGAGATTGGTCTATAATTCTCTTTCTTGGATGCGTCTTTGTGTGGTTTTGGTATCAGGGTGATTGTAGCTTCATAGAAAGAGTTCGGCAATGACTCTTCTGTTTCTATTATGTGAAATACATAAAGGAGTATAGGTATTAGCTTTTCTTGGAGGTTCTGGTAGAATTCTGCATTAAAACCATCTGGTCCTGGGATTTTTTTGGTTGGGAAGTTTTTGATGACAGCTTCTATTTCCTCATGACTTATAGGTCTATTTAAATTGTTCACCTGGTCTTGATTTAATTTCGGTATGTGGTATTTATCTAAAAAACTGTCCATTTCTTTTACATTTTCCAATTTTGTGGCATACAGGCTTTTGTAGTAAGACCTAATGATTCTCTGAATTTCCTCAGTGTCTGTTGTTATGTCCCCCTTTCATTTCTGATCTTGTTAATATGAGTGTTCTTTCTCTGTCTTTTGATTAGGTTGGATAAGGGTTTGTCGATCTTGTTGATTTTCTCAAGTAACCAGCTCTTTGTTTCATTGATTCTTTGGATTGTTTTTTGTGTGTCTATTTTGTTGATTTCAGCCCTCAGTTTGGTTATTTCCAGTCTTCTACTCCTCCTGGGTGAGTCTGCTTCTTTTTCTTCTAGAGCTTTCAGGTGTGCTGTTAAATCACTAATGTGTGTTTTCTTTATGTGGACACTAAGTGCTATGAACGTTCCTCTTAGCACTGCTTTCATAGTGGCCCATAGGTTAGTGTGTGTTGTTTCTTTATTTTCGTTGAATTCAAGGAAGACTTTAATTTCTTTCTTATTTCTTCCTTGACCCAGGAGCAGTTCAGTAGTTGACTGTTCAGTTTCCATGAATTTGTATGTTTTTCGGGGTGGAATTGTTGTTACATTCTAACTTTACTCCATGGTGATCTGACAAGACACAGGTGGTTACTCCAACTTTTTTGTATCTGTGGATGTTTGCTTTGTTACTGAGTATGTGATCAATTTTGGAGAAGGTTCCATGAGATGCTGAGAAGAAGGTATATTCTTTCCTGTTTGGGTAGAGTGTTCTATCGGTGTCTATTAAATCCATTTGATTCATTACATCTGTTTGTTCTCATATTTCTTTGTTAAGTTTCTGTCTGGTTGACCTGTCCATTGGTGAGAGAGGAGTGTTGAAATCTCCTACTATTAGTGTGTAGGGTTTGATGTGTACTTTGAGTTCTAGCAATGTTTTTTTTACATATGTGAGTGCTTTTATATTAGGGGCATAGATATTCAGGATTGAGACTTCATCTTGATGAATCTTTCCTGTTATGAGTATGAAGTGTCCATCTCCATCTCTTCTGATTGATTTTAGTTTGAAGTTGATTTTGTTAGATATTAGTATAGCCACACCTGCTTGTTTCTTAGGGCCGTTTGATTGAAAACCTTTTCCCAACCCTTTACTCTGAGATAATGTCTGTCTTTGTGGTTGAGGTGTGTTTCTTGTAAACAGCAGAATGTCGGATCCTGTTTTTGCATCCATTCTCTTAACCTGTGCCTTTTTTTCGGTGAGTTGAGTCTGTTGATATTAAGCATTATTAATGACCAGTGGTTGTTAATTCTGGTTATTTTCTTTTTGGTAGTAGGGTTTGTGTGTCTCCCTTCTTTGAGTTGAGCTGGTGTAGGGTTGTTAGATGTCTGTGTTATTATGGGTGTTGTTTGTTTCCTTTAGTTGTGGCTTACCTTCTGGTACTTTCTGTAAGGCTGGTTTGTGGCTATATATTGCTTAAATTTGTTTTTATCCTGAAATACCTTGTTTTCCCCATTGATGGTGAAAGAAAGCTTTGCTGGATATAGTAGTCTGGGCTTGCATCCATGTTCTCTTAGTTTCTGTAGCACATCTATCCAAGACCTTCTTGCTTTCATGGTTTCCATAGAGAAGTCAGGTGTAATTCTGATAGGTTTACCCTTATATGTTACTTGACCTTTTTCCTTTGCGGCTCTTAATATTCTTTCTTTATTCTGAATGATTTGTGTTTTGATTATTATATGGTGAGGGGATTTTTTTTGATCCAGCCTATTTGGTGTTCTGTATTCTTCTTGAACCTTCATAGGAATAGCCTTCTTTAGGTTTGGAAAGTTTCTTCAATAATTTTGTTGAATATATTTTCTCGGCCTTTGGAGTGGAATTCTTCTCCTTATTCTATCCCAATTATTCTTAGGTTTGGTCTTTACATGGTGTCCCAGATTTCCTGGATGTTTTGTGTTGTGAATTTGTTGGCTTTGTTATTTTCTTCGATCACTGAGTTTATTTTCTCTATCGTATCTTCAGCGTCTGAGATTCTTTCTTCTATCTCTTGTATTCTGTTGTCTATACTTGTCTGTGTGGTTCCCCTTTCATTTATCCAGATTTTCCATATCCCACCATCTCTCGGTTTGCATTTTCTTCATTGCCTCCATTTCAGTTTTCAATTCTTGAGCTGTTTCCGTTACCTGTTTGATTGCTTTTTCTTGGTTTTCTAGGGTATCTTTGAGGAATTTATTCATTTCTTCTAACTTTTTGTTAGTTTTCTCATCCCTGTCTTTAAAGGAGTTTTTCACCTCTTCTTTAAAGGTCTCTATAACTTTCATAATGTTACGTTTAAAGTCAATTTCTTCTACTTCTTCTGGGATAGGTTGCTCAGGTTTTCCTGTTCCATACTCACTGGATTCTGGTGTTATCATGTTGCTTTTCAGGTTGTTTGGTGAATTCTTGGATTGGCGCCTGCCCATCTCTTCCTTCAAATGTGTTAGGGAGAGTCTTGGTGGCCTGGTCCCTCTATCTGGGTTTATCCGCCAGCACTGGGTCAGGGCCCCTTGCTGGCCCAGGACCTTGCAGTTGGTCCAGATGTATCTGCCATCACTGGATCAGGGCCCCTTGTGGCGTCCGGATGTATAGGGTTCTGGATGAATATGCCAATGCTGGGTAGGACTCCTTGCTTGTCCAGGAACTCCCAGTCCCAAGGGCGGGCTTAGTGAAAGTTGCCCGCTCTCCTCTGTGGGACAAGGGGCCCCTTTATCACTGGGTTCACCTTTCCCCCAAAGCCTCTGCCCGGAAGTAGGCTGAGTTCGGGGGCAGCTAGGACCCCACAGATGGAAAGGGGTGTCCGGGGGTGAGCTGGGTTGGGATAAGCAGAAAAGCCAGTAGAGGGGGGGGCCCTAAGTGGCCAGAAAGCCTCGGGGACAGGCTAGGACCCACTTACCGGGTCCGGATGAATCTGCCGACGCTGGGTAGAACTCCTTGCTCGCCCAGGAACTCCCAGTCCAAAGGGTGGGCTTAGTGAAAGTTGCCTGCTCTGCTCCTCTCCGCTCCTTGGGACACGGGGGGCCCTCTAGCACTGAGTTTACCCTTTCCCCAAAGCCTCAGCTTGGAAGTAGGCTGAGTTCGGGGCAGCTAGGACCCCGCAGATGGATAGGGGTGCCTGGGGGCGAGCGGGGTCTGGATGAATCTGCCGACTCATATTCACATGATTGATGTGGTATAAAATGATACAGTGTTTGGAGGGCAGCCTGATGTGAATTATCACAATTTAAAATTCTACTTCCAGCAATTTCTCTCAAATGCACATATACACTCACGCATATATTACTGGGGATTATCATAACATCAATAATGATTGAAGACAAAAGAGAGTTAAAAAGACTGGTTCAAAATCAGCATTGTGCATTCATACAACAGAACTCTATGTTGCCATGTAAAAACAGGTCTAGTCATGACAAAACATCAGCATGGAAAGGTATTTCAACAAGTGTATTGTCTAGTGGATAAGGCTATTGTTGAAAATTGCTATGTAAAATAATCCCATCCATATTAAGTTGTGTCTGTGTGTGCATGCATGTGTATGCATGATATGTGTATGTGTGTGCACAGGGAGATGATTTAGCTGAAAGCTCAGCATATTCACAATGATAATGGCTGGAGGAAGGGACTTGGGGTAATTTTTTGCTGATTTAGAGATTCTTTTAATGTAGAGACTAAATATTCTCATTGTGCTGTCTTTATAACTAGAGAAAGTCATCTTAAAAAGTCTGGGTAAAATGTGCTTCTAAGATATTTACCAAGAATCCCATTTAATACCCGAGTTCATGAACTTACTTAAATATATTGATTTTGTGTATAGGATGATTTTCCATTTAGGATATTAATATATAGGAAATTTCCCATCAATAAGTATTTAACACTTCAATAGTGGTCAATACTCCAATAAATTAAAAATCTGTCTGCTGGGTGGTGGTGGCACATGCCTTTGACCACAGCACTTAGGAGGCACAGTCAGGCAGATTTCTTTGAGTTCAAGGCCAGCTGGGTCTACAAAACAAGTTCCAGGACAGTCAGAGCTACACAGTGAAAGCCCATCTTGAAAAACAAAATAAAAAACAACAACAAAAGAATATGTCACAAATTCATCAAAGACAAGTGTAATTATAGATCCCCAAATTCTTATGTGTGGTTGCTAACCTCCAATATCTCAAATACGAGTTTTTTAGACAAAGAATCTTTAAGTAAATTAAAATAATGTCTTTGGGCTGTGTCTACAGCAGGAGCTAGCCTAGCACACATGGGAACCTAGGTTCAATCCCCAGAACGCTCCCAAATCAATTAATTAAGATAAAATGGTATCCTATGGTTGGCAAATGTGCGGGAAGTTTGGACAAAGTGGTATGCAGTGGGGAAGTTAGGTAAGGCTGAGGAGAAGACCACACACAGGGAAGGAGAGAAGCCCCAGAAAAGCTGCGCTGTCTGCTGACACATTGACCTTAGGCGCTTGGCTTTTAGGATTGTGAGAAAGGAAAGTTCTGTCGTTTCACCACTTTGCGGTACTTTCTTAGCGAAGCCATAGAAGGCTACACAGCAAACAAGCCTACTCAGAGCCAGGTGTGATGGTGCATGCCTTTGAGGCAGAGGCAGGTGGATCTCTGTGATTTTAAGGCTAACCTGGTCTACATAGTCAGTCTTAGGCCAGCCAGGGCTACATAGTAAGACAAGTCTCAAACTAAACAAAAACCAAAGAAACTTCCAACAAAAATATATACTAATCTCATCTGCAATCCCCATTGGAATTCTTGCCTCAATTTAGTAATATTTTAAAGTTACTGAAGTATGTTTTATATGAACAATCTTGAAAATTTTTATTAAATTACTCAAATTAGCAATAGGATGTATATGTGCATATATATGTATGTGTATGTGAGAGTGTGCATGTGTATATGTGTGTATATGTGCATGTGTTTATGTGTGCATGTGTTTATATGTATATGTGTGCATGTGTGTATGTGTGCACATGTTTATGTGTGCATATGTTTGTGTTAGTGTGTATGTGTGCACATGTTTATGTGTGTATGTGTGTTTGTGTTTATGTATGTTAGTGTGTATGTGTGTGTATGTGTCGCAAGTTACACACGATGATCAAGGGTAGAATCCTAAAATTAACCCTGAAGAAATGACCTAAGTCCACCCGTAGAGTGCGCGGGATCGAGCAAGGCAAGGTCCACAGGCAGCCGAGCTGCTCTGCAGTGTTAATTAGATGAAAGTACTTGGAATAGCAACAGCCTCATCACGGTCACCCTCACAAAACTAAAGAACTGTTTGATTCCATGTAGTTTTGTAATTGTACATGACTCACAAGAGAAGGGGATTTGAAAACTGAGATGAGAGGAAAGTGCCCTAAGGTTGGAGGGTCTTTGAAGACTTGGGGTGATGACCAAAGTTTGTGCAGTGTATTTTATTTAACAATATCAGAAAGTTTTAGACAAAGATTTCTAGGTTTTGGATTATAAAGTCTTATTGAGAGTTGAAGTGCTTACTAAAGTTATGGTTAGCTACTTGATAGTTATAAAGTATCAGATGCTCTGAGGAGGGGAAGTGACTCTTAATTAACTGGGTTGGATCTTATGTATTTATAGGAAATGTTTTCATTTAAGACCATTGATACATTAATAGTTTCCAGGCACATTTTATGGCAGGGCCTAAGTTTGTTCTCTTTTGAACATCTAGGAAAGGATGTTTTTAAAGTAAGCACTTAGATTTGCCTGGATTTCATTTATAAAGCAAGGGTCTTAACTGTAAATGCTTCAGAAATCAGGCTATGCCTGGGAGTAGTGAATTTCCCAGAGATGACCATCGTATCTTCCACTCAGTTTCTTCCTAAATCCCTGTACTTTGCCTGCGTTTGTCTTTTTGAAAAGCAGGAATGGGTACCGCTCCTGACCGCCCCTCCACATCCTCGGATTTGTTCCCACGAAGCCTGTGATTTTCCTCCTGTATTTCCTTGGAGATGTTCATCATAATCCTTAGGGCAATACTGCTGTACAGCTCCGTGGTAACTTCAAAGCTGAGGCTGGACTGCTATCTTTAGTGGGCGTGATGAGACATACAGAAACTAAATTCCATTAGGTGGAGAAACGAAATATATTCTTAAGAGCAGGTGAGCATGCCTGTCTTGTTCCAGCTCATAGGTAGAAATCCACTGGAGTCTTTTGTCTTACAATGTGTCTCTAAAGCCCCCTAGTGGCCAGGTGACCCCAGTCAGGTGCGGAGTGCCCCCTCCTTTGAAAGAAGATCCTACTTAAAGTCCTTTCCCTCTCTTTAGACCTTTCTGAATTATGGGGAAAAACTTTTGGATCTCCAAGTTTATTTGATTCCCCAGTTTCAGGAAATATCCAGAAACACTGTCTTTAAGCTCCCCACACTTGCAGGAGAGGGAAAGGCCATAGCTTTCCCCAACTGCCGACAAGTTGGGTCTCTGAAGCCACTATTTGTACAGAGGGGTTCTGGGAACTGTCTTGCAGACTGGAGATCTTGCTAAGTAGCCAGGCTGTGAGCTGAGTCCTGGGGTAGCTTCATGGTTTGGGTGTCTTATCCTGTCTGTGTGGCTTCGGGAGAGGACAGAGCTACATCTCTAGACAGGAACCATGAGGAAGCTCAGAACATCCTTGGTACAATTATACTCACACGTCTTGCTAAAACAAATGATTGAGAGTGCAGACCCTTGAGACATTCCACTTCTACCAAGAATTCACGATGCCATTAGGACCCCACCGGTCACAGCCATTTAATAAGCACGTCACTGCACAATCAGCCATGAGCAGTTGTCTGGCGTACTGTAAGGGCATGCTTTGAATTTGGGGGATTAATGATGTTATTCACTCTTGGTGATGTCTGTTTTGAAGGCGGTTATTCTGGAGCTGTGGAAGATGCACTTTTTAGTAAGTGTTTAAATTAATTAAGATGCTATTGGCTGTGAGTGAGGTGTGTGGGTGGCAGTGTGGTGAGCATTAAGGGTGATCGGTTAACTTCTAGGGGAGTTCTAGCTACAATTACCTCCTTTTCTCAAAGAAGAAGCTGTGGTTCGCTGGAGACCACATGCCCTCTTAACCCTGTTCTCTTCAAGCCCTGCTTTTCTTTTCTATACTCCGCCTTTTCTCTGCATTTGAACCACAACTCTATGCAATCAGTCCTTGCTGAAATCATCCTGGAGTGAATTCTGCTTTTAGTCCACTGCATCTTAATGACCTCCTGAGTACCACCAGGCACCCTGAGTACCACCAGGCACCCTGAGTACCATCGGGCACCCTGAGTACCACTGTGCACCCTGAGTACCACCGGGCATGAATGGATGAACAGCCACTTCCTGATGGCTTCTTCTCTTTCACTTTTGCCAACTCTTTCGAATCTGTGTTGATATTTCCTGATTTATCTTGGAATCTTCGTTTATGCTTCTTCTCTGATTTTAATCATGGATAAAAATCGGAACACCTGGTAGAATGTATCGCTTTAAGGCACATATATCCAAACTCCAGAAATTTATTGGGTTACTGGTTTGTTGTATTTTGAAAGACAGAAAATTCCATAGGTGATTTTCTCAAAAAAGAAAATTTATTTATTTATGCTTTGGTGTGTGTGTGTGTGATGTGTGCCATGCCATGCATGTATGGTGGTTAGAGGACAACCTGCATGAGTCAGTTTCCTGCTCCACCATGTAAGCTCTGGGGATTGAACTCAGGTTTAGTGGCAATCACCCTTATCCACTGAGATGAATCTTTCTTTTTTCAAGATTTACTTATTTTATGTGAGTGAATGTTTCTCCTGCATGTGTATATGCATACCACATATGTGTCTGGCATCCAGGAGGATGAAAGAGAGCACTTGATCTCCTGGAACTGGAGTTAGGGTTGGCAGTGAGCTGCCAGGTGGATGCTGGAACTGAGGCTGGCCCTCTGCAAGAACAGCAAGTGCTCTAAACCACAGGGCTGGCTCTCCTGCCCTCCAAAGTGCTTCTCAATAACTTGACTTCTCAAGTTGTCCACCTCGCATCTACTCCATCTCTATCTCCTATGACTTCTATATGTGGTCATCTCCAAGAAGAAATGTCTATCCTCGAGCTAACTTTGAATTCCAGATTGCTGTTGTCTCCAGAAGAATGTAGAGGCTATGTGTGAACCCATCCTGTCTTAAACAGTCATTCCCCAGAGCTGCTTCTCTTCCATCATTTTCATCCCAGTGAGTGGCGCTGTCATTTGTACATGCAGACACAGGATTGTCTTCTTTCTTCTCTCTCCCTCATTCATGTTCCCAGAGGGGCACCAAATCTCAATTACTGACAGGTGTCATGTTTTATTATAGATTTACTATAAAAATCCATGTTAAATGATCAAATCCAACAGCCAGCAACTCACGCTTTACCCAGTGGCAATGTACTGGTCCAAGTGTTGGCTCTTTCCTCCTGGCCTTTTTGCATCTTCTCTGTCTGCTCTTTCATTGTCTTCAGGGTGATTTCTAAAGAAACATCCAGATGCACAACACCTTCACATATAACCCTTTGATAGGCTCCCAGTACACTTGGAATAAATGCTCCAGGAACACCTGGTCCCTTCTCCTCTGGAATTTTACTCTAAGTAATTTTCCCTCTTCTTAAAGCCGCAAAACAATCCCATACCAGTTTGGAAATTTTTATTAAAAGGGGTTATTTATTGGAGGGGAAAAAACTTACAGATCAATGTCCCAAACCACAGTCTTCTCATCGCAAACAGGAAACAGAGAGTCTAGCAGTCTGAATGGGAGCCGGAAGCAAGAGACCAAGCGGAGAGCTGGCACCACTCTTTTTAAAATGAAAGAGACCACGCCCCAATGGGCTGGTATCTTAAAGGCTGTTGGCTGAAGGAACGGAAGGAGCTCCCGCAGCATCTTCTACGGTCAAATCTCACTGGGCTTCTTAAGACTCCTTCGGATTCAAAGATTTTTTACACTCAAATTTCTTGGCCCAGTATACTTTATCTTTTTAAACTTTCTTTTTTATCTTTCTTCTTCCTTCTGTCCTTTCTTCTTTCTTTTATTCTAGTGTTGCAGATTGATCTTTGGGCTTTTATATCCAGCACCGTCAATACCTCCAGCCCTTCATCCACATCTTCTTTGAGTAGCACTTGCAAATCCATCTATGGTACCCTGAATATTCCCTCCTCTGGGGAGGTTTGCCTCCTGTTCCCCACTCTGTAGAGGGCCCTGACAATGTAGCCTGAAACCGTGATACTAATTGCCACTGTTATCCATATAAACTTTTTTGCAACTGTTCTCCCAATAAATAATCCACTGGTCTTCCTGTGGGACAAGAGCTCCATGTTTGTTTTATTTACCCAGCATCTTGGCCTTTTCACACTTGGTAAGTGTGCCATGTGTAATGCACTGAATGCATGAGTGTAAGTCTGGATTTTCTACAGGGCTGAGATAGCGCACTTACAGAGGGCTTGCCCTGCAGGAATGAGAGTTTCAATTCAGCTCCGGCACTTACATACAAAGTCAGGCACAGTGAGGTTGTGCTGTAACCCCAGTGGTGAGGAGGCAGTAATGAACGGACCTCTCCAGTATGCTGCCCGATTGCTAAGAACCAGGTCTCTGGGAAACACTCTTCAACAAAACACAAGTCGCCAAAACAAAGATGAATGAGCCCTGAGTTCTGCACACACACCTGTGCACACTCCTGGCCACACGACATGAGGATAAAACCAAATACCAGAATAAACTTTTGAATCATCATAACTAGAAGATGAATAATGCCCAGTGGATGTTGGAAGAGAAGAGACTGTCAGTGAATTTTTTTTCTGGAAAATTTCACACAGAAACAGTTGTAAGTTTTAGATACAAAGTGCCCCCCACCCCCTGCAAGGCTCATGTATTCAAGACCCCTCCAGACTCACGTTCTGAAGATACCCCCTCCCCCACAAGGCTCATGTGCTTAAGGCCCCTCACGAGCCTAATGTACTGTAGACCCCCTCTTCCCCTACCACACAAATCTCATGTAGTAAAGGCTTGGTTCAGTGCTGTTGACAGCGGATTTGATTGGTTGACACCATCAATGGATTCAGAACTTGAGTGGCATCATTGGGCTATTCTGAAAGGTAGGAAGTGGGGCCTGGTGATGAAAACAGGCCATGTGGTCTGTGGCAGCCAGGCCTTGGGAAGTCAGTGTCTTATCTTAGCTTCTTTGTCCTACCACATTCGGGGCTATTCCACTGCAGTAGACACAGGCTCAGGGAGCTGAGCAAGAACAGACTGAGATCTCTTAGGCCATGAACCAAGGAGAATTTTCTTCCCCTTTAAGTCATTTTCTTAGGTATTTTTGGTCACAATGATGAAAGTAACTAGTCCTTCACAGATGGTAAAGTTATCATAGATAGGGAATAATATCCCAGGCTGTGGGGGGACCGGGAGCAATAGCTTCTGGGTAGAAAAATAGAGGGTCAGTTTGAGGACTAGCTAGTAAGGCTTTCATTAGGAGGGTAAAGTAGGTCCCAGGAAGGATAAAGCGAGAAAAGGGAGGCACACTTTAGGGACCTTCAGGGTTGTGACGTGAGCCGTATTCTGAGAGAATTCGTCTGGATGTGGCACATAGGGGAAGCATCGGCATCTCAAAACCAGCTAGAAAGTGGGCATAGATTTCGCCAGTGATCAAAAGAGCTAGAACTCCCATCATAGCCATGAGAAAAGGAGGAGGCTAGACCCGAGGCTAAAATGACCAGAGCAGCAATGCTGGGGGTTTGGAGACTCATTCCATGCAATGGCTACAGAAAGAGGCTGGGCCCAGAAGACCCTCAGATCCAGATACCACAGGAAAGGCAAGGTGACAGCGCCATAGCAATCAGACTCAGAGTGACTGGAGTTCTAGGGGAGACCAGGCTACACTGTATTCTTTCTGCAAAGCTACAGCTGTTCATTCACCGGGAAGAATCTATCTCTACCAGTGAGGGACCCTCAGGATGGTTTCTCAGCTGATTTTCAGATGGAAAGATTTAAATATGGGGTTTCTTTTTTGCATTAATTTTTTTCTTTTCTTCTTTTCCCAGATGGCTGTTATGGTTCAGTCCACTTCACAGGTGCGCTCCAGGGCTGCAAATGACTATTTCACATTTGCTATGTAAACCAGTGACTCAGTATGCTGCTTTAGAACTAGATACGTGCGGTTTTGCTTCACTTGAGGAATTCAGTAAAGAACATACTTCATGTCAGCAGAAAGTCTCGTAAATCCATGTGAAGGACAGGACCAGACTCCCCTGCTAATCATGCAGCTGCATGGAACCTGGTTTCCCTTTCCTGATGGGGGCTTCTCAAGTCTTCCCCACGGCCCTAGAAAGACGAGACGCAACACTGGTGTCTTTTTCTCAAATCTACTCTTCAAGGTTAAAAAATAACTGAAGGAGAAAGTAAAATTGAAGAAGAATGTTTTTTTTCCTCTATATTTAAGATCTATGCATGCGTTCCCCTCCAGATGGGTCCTCCAGGGATGCCTGCCAGAAAAAACAAACAAGGCGACATGGCCCTAGACAACTTCTCTTACATAACGGAGAGCTTCTGTACTGGCCCTGTGTCTATAGACTGTGTGTCCGGGGAGAGAAAGCGTCCCAGAAGCAGACAGCACGGACAGGAGAGGTAGGGAACAGTTACAAGTTTGAGACGTCAGTGTTTGAGTTCGGGCAGAGATGGATGCAGCATCAGAGAGCTCACGTGAATAGCACCTCCTGATTGGGTTCAGCAATGAGACGTTGGGATTACGAGATGAAGCAAAAGGAGATAAACGCTACGAGGATGGAAGCATTCATTTCTGCAGAGCTGGGCATGCTGGGTAGAGAGGCCTGGCAGAAACTCTTTTGGAACACATGGGTTGGGCTGCTGACCTTTCATGGCCTTTGGGGGCATGGTTGAACCACATAGCGTAGTGCTTTTTTTCCCAAGTGGTAGACTCGATGTCTCTCTAGATTTCTTGATATTCTCTTTCCCGTTACCTTTGTCCATGAACTTAGAAGTTTTCTGGATATTCATGAGGCCTGACATCCACTTAGAGTTTTTAATATTCAATATTGTAGACTTTTTGTAACAAATTTCTTCTAGGAAGTTGATACATTACTTATCAAAATTTATACTTCTGAAACAAAGCCCTTCATATCATTTATTTTATGGATGTCTAAAGCCTGATTTTGCTACATTTTTGGCTTCAGTAACATCATTCTTTCTGTATGTGTGTACATATGGGTATACACATACACACACACACCACTGATACCTGTTTATTTTGTGTGATGTTAGAGGATTTTTTAACCTTGAAACTATTCATACCTTGTGACCTGTGCAAGAGCCATGTGTCCCAGGGTGGAACAAAGTTGTCACCTCGGTTCACAGTGGCCTGAGCACTCCTCACAGCAGGCAACCCTCTCTTGAAGGGGTACCCTAACAAACGCTGCCCCTTTAATTTATAGTTGACACTGTCTTAGAAAGAAAAGTTGAAAGTGTACATTTGAAGTCAGAATTCAAAGTTGAGGAATCAGCAGGGGCAAAACTTTATCTCATGGCAAATGTATTCTCAGGGTCATAGCCGTTTCTTTGCCTCCTGCTTTAACTCAGAGCTGGCTGCTCCCCAGGACTCCTTCTGCTGAGGGCTCCCCAGTGCAGGCTGCTGTCCAGGTTCCTGTCTGTTCCACTTCTCCTTACACTTGCCAAAAGCACTGAGGTCACCCCACCATGCTGCCTTCTGCTGACCGCTCCAACCGCTCTGCTCACGTCCACATCCGTTGGTGGCTTTGGCATGCACCTTCTTTACTGTCGGTTTCTCTTGCTTCTGTCATGACTGAAAAACATGTTTTTTCCACTGTTTGAGCTTGACTTTTGGACCCTGTGTCCCATGCCCCTAGTCTCCTTTCAGTGCTAAGATTCTTTTCTTTAATGTCTTTCCTCTCCTCTCCTTTGCTTTCCTCTCCTCTCTTGTCCTCTTCTCTCTTCCACTCCCTCCCCTCCCCTTCCTTTCCCTTCCCTTTCTTTTCCTTTCCTTTCCTTTTCTTTTATGGGGGTTGGGTATTCAAGACAAGAGTTCTCCGTGTTGTCCTGGAACTCACTCTGTAGACCAGGCTGGTATAAAATTCAAAGATCTGCCTGTCTCTGCCTCTGCCTCCCAAGTGCTGGGCTTAAAGGTGTGCACCACCATCACCCAGCCCAAGGATTCTTTTCTACTAATATTGCTTGAAGTTTGCTCTGTCTTAATACTAAACTGATGTGGGATTCTCCTCTGCATGCTGTGAATACCATTGGCTAATAAAGAAACTGTCTTGGCCTGTGATAGGGTAAAAGAGTAGAGCTAGGTGGAGAAAACTAAACTGAATGCTGGGAGAAGGAAGGCGGAGTTTAGAGAAGCCATGTAGCCCCACCAGAGACAGACACCAGAGGGAACCTTGCCGGTAAGCCACAGCCACATGGCAATACACAGATTAATAAAAATGGGTTAAATTAAGATGTAAGAGGTAGCTACTAAGAAGCTAGAGCTAATAGACCAAGCAGTGATTTAATTAAGACAGTTTCTGTCTGGTTATTTCAGGTCTGAGCAGCCAGGAACAAACAAGCAGCCTCCCTTCAACACTAGACAGCACACTCATTTCCAATCTCTCTGCCTTTCACTCCTTTTCTTGCACAAAGGATAGCTGCGGGTAGAATATTCAGACTGTAAAGGTAAGCATTTGTTTAAGTTCCTTTCGCTTCCACCCTAGGCTCCTGGTAGTTATTAGAATAAGGTTCAAGCTCCCCCACCAATCACTGATGACTGCTCATGGTCTGGCTTCATTCATGGATAAAAAGTCAGTGTTTGATGAGGTCATCAGCAATGCAGATACATTAATCTTCAATATAATTAATTAATCAACCAGTCAATTAATTGTTGTGTGTGTCTCTCTATGTGTGTACCCAAACACCATGGCATGGGTGTGAAGGTCAGAAAGCCAGTTCTTTCCTCCCATCATGAGTTCTAGGAACTGAGCTCAGGTTCCCAAACTTGCAGGGTTCTTTCATGCACTGAGCCATCCCGCTGGCCCTAGGGTATTTTTTTTTTTTTTTTATAAAAAAGACATTTGTCTTCATAGGCTAAAGTTGTTTTTGGAAGTTGAAGTCTCTAAAAGTCATGGTTCCTCCCACTTTTTAGCTGTCCATGGATGCATGTTTGCACAGTTTCTTTATGTGTATGCTATGATGATTCTCATGGGAGACTGATGGGGGATTTAGAGAGCACAACTTTTAATTCTGACAATTGTCTGTGCAAAGCATTTCTTGAGTCTTTACTTATTTCCTAAGGAGTAAGATGGTGACAAAACAGATATGCTACCTCTGTGCATACTTGTGAATTAACTAGTAGAAATAACAGCATTTTTATTAGGAAATTAATATGCCTTGGAAATGTTGACCTCATTTCCTGAATAAACTATGGTGATTTTTGAGCCCCTTGCAACTGTTTGGAATCCCTGATATTAGCTTTTATGTAATTTAAGGAAGAATAATTAGAGATACATTGGCGACATTCTTTGCTCAATGGACATAATATGATACAAGATGCCAAAAGAAAGCCATAGCATCGAGGAGAAGAAAACCAGTAACCGTGTAGTATTTCCAGATAACACTCAGCTTTTGTGACCCTTCCCAAATTTCAGCTGACTAACCTATAAATGTCTTCTGGGGAAGGCAGGGTGGGCAAGGACACTGAGTTGATCATTCTTAGGGTCTGAATGTGAAATGTCCCTCCCCACTGGTTCCTGCATCTGAACTCTTGGTTCCCAGATGAGTGTGCTCTTTGGAGAGGCTGTGGAAGCTTGAGGAGGCTGGGCCTGGCTAGAGGAGGTGGATCACTGCAGGGGTGGGCTTCTGATAGCGCTGTACTCTCCATCCCTGTTCTGGCCAGATGTCTCAGCTTCTCATTCTGCCTGATACCACAAGCTCCTCTGTGCCTTCCTACTGTGATGGACTGCATGACCTCAAACAAGTCCTTCTCCCTAACGTGGCTTCTTAGGTATGTGGCAACAGTGAGAAGAAGAGCAGCCGGCAGTCACTAAATAGCTTACCAAGGGTGTAAGGAGGTCTGGCGTGTGCCTGACCCAGCCATTGTCACATCTGTCATACGTGGTCTGAATTCGCTTTCTTCCTCTCGATGGTGGAGAGAACAGACCTCTATATTCGTTTTCTCTGCCTGGGAAGTTGGATCTAATGGGCCTGTGATCCATGTGGAACTTCCTGTTGCTATCTGTACTCAGTTAATAAAACCTTATTCTTGCTGGATGGTGGTGGCGTACGCCTCTAATTCCAGCGCTCAGAAGGCAGGGCCAGGTGGATTTCTGTGAGTTTGAGGCCAGCCTGGTCTATAAAGTGAGTTCCAGAAGAGCTAAGGCCACATAGAGAAACCCTGTCTTGAAACAAACAAACAAACGAAACAAAACAAAAAAGAGAGAGAGAGGAGAAAAATAAAACCTTGTTCTTTCTGGAGACTCAGAGGGCTAAAGGAATCAGTAAAAACACAATGCATCAGGGAATCCTTATGCTTTGACATGTGGATGAGTGGCAACTGAAGGCCTGCGCAGCTTCTGGTGATGAAATTGAAGCATTTGGTGTTAACCGGGAACAGGGAGGGCACTCGGCCTACCTGGTGTGAGGCGATGACGTGGAAACTTCTAGAGAGCAGGGATGAGGGGCAGTTCCTTTGTTCTTACAAATTGTGGATGACAGGCTAGACAGGGTGTTCACCCTGCTCTTCAGAAAGGGGATGCCAGAGGTCTCTGTGGTTCGCATTCCTTGACTGACATAACAGATCCCTTCCCCTGAAGTTTGCCTAAGTGGTGACATGTTTTCACGGGACCAGAGGATTTCAGCCACTAAAATATTCCGACGGTGAATCCCTTTGAAATTGTCCAAATATTCCATGCTGCAGAGAACGTGAAATCAGCCTCCTGTGCAGATCTGGATTTTCAAATAAAAGATGTGTTAGATGTAGAGTCTTCCTGTGACCTTGTCGGAGAAATCCAGCCATGCCGCTGGAACCCAGTGGGAAGAGCAACTCTGAAAGAACACTGTGGGTACACACAGAGTCCGGGCTTGCAGGATTACTGGATGCCCTTTGGCAAGTGTCCTTTGGCTGGTTTTTACAAAAATAAATAAAATAAATCACTTTTTTCTTTTTCCTTTTTCTTCTTTTTTGAGACAGGGTTTCCCTGTAGCTTTGGAGCCTGTCCTGGAACTAGCTCTCGTAGACCAGGCTGGCCTCGAACTCACAGAGATATGCCTGCCTCTTCCTCCTGAGTGCTGGGATTAAAGGCAATCACCACCACTGCCCAGCTTAATAAATCACTTTTGTATATTTTAATTTAACCAAGCAATGGGCACCTTCAAGGCATGAAGCAAAGCAATTTCAATTAAAAGGTAGCTAAGTCAAACTGTCCGTTCATTTGTCTTCCCATGGTTTCCAGCGCAAAGATTTATGGTAATCTTTTTCTTCATTCTCCAATGGATAACCAAATTGTGTTTCTCCAGTTTTTATTTTAAAGCCGAGGTCTTAGGGAACTTCACGTGTTTATGTTCCCATCACAGCAGAGTTCTGCCAAGCAGTGACTAGGTACCTTCAACTCTATAGATCCTGAGATTATACACTCTTCATTGTCTAGTGAACAGTGAGTTTGCACATTCTAGCAACATTGCTTTTTATTTGTGTGTGTGTGTGTGTGTGTGTGTGTGCACGATGTATATGTATGTACGTGCATGGGACTGCTGCTGCGTATGAGTATAGTGGTCCTAGTCTTCCACCTTGCTCTCTGTTGCTGTGTAAACCAGGCTAGCTGGCCCGTGGGTTTCTAGGGATCCACATAGCCCTGTTAATTCCATCAAACTCTGAAGCTAAGAATGTCCTTGTGGTCTTTGTTGTGACTGTCACAGGTCCCTGCAGGATTATAACTGGACCTATCCAGCCCCAACATTCCGGGAATACACAGAGAAACCAATGAAAGGCATTCCTAAGTTAGTTCTGGCTGCAGACCACTGATGTTAGACAAGCATTTGCGTTCCAGGAGCTGAAATCACTAGGGCAGCTTTGGAGAAAACAGGAAATAATTCCAAGAACACGAGACCGAGAGTTTACAGGAGGAAATAGTAGCATCTAATAGAAAAATGGTTTTGTTTTCCTTAGCCCAGACTCTCAGCTGTTATAGTTGTTGTAGCTATGGGCTTAGTTTCTTTAATTTATGTTAGAATAACCCACAAATTTGGCCTGTTGCTGTTTTAAGACAGCACTTAAATGTATTACTGTTGTAAAAAGAATCAATCCTACCTATGACAATAGCAAGTCTTCAACATACCAATCCTTAGGACTTTCCTTGCAATATTCCCTTCCTCTCTCCATCAATCAAAGTTTTTATCCCCTCCCCAAGACTTGCTTTTTGCTCATCTTATAATGAAGGAGTGAAGGGGAAAAGGGAAGGAGGAGGGAGAATCAGGGAGGGAAAGAAAGAGGAAAGAATACTAGAATATAAAAACCTTTTTTTGATGGACAGAAGGCTACACAATATTTATTGCAATGAAAATTTTCAGGTGTGCTTTGCCATCACTGCCTTTGGACTGTAGCAATTTTTCTAAGCATGGCAGGTTACTTGGGAAATCCCACTCTGCCTCAGGGAGAGTGAGCAGAAAAAAGCAGGGGATGAGTTTGTGTCTCTTGGGAGAACCAAACTGTCTCTGCCAAGGGCATATAGGAAGCATGTTTCTTTTGACTCCTCTGGTTGGCATCTCTGATACTGTGTGAGGAAAGTGTAGTTCAAGCTCACCTTCATACACACAATAGTAGTAGCTGATTGTTTTTTTTTCTAGATGACATGATTGATACTCAAAATGTAAAGGAATCTATGGTAGTTTTCTGAGAAAATCTGTGCATTAGGCAAGCTTGAAAAAGATCAATATATGAATATACTTAGTTATACTGTATTTTATAGCAACAAATAATTGAACTGAAAAACTCAATATTATGAAATTTGAGTAGATCTGATCTATAGATACAGCAACATACCAATCAACAGCTTGGTAAGATTTTTTTATTTTGTGAAAATTAAAACTTGTGAGAAGCTTACATGCTAAATAACACTTTCTGTAACAATTCAGACACTGCAGTGCTGAATGAAGAACATCAACAAACCAAAACTCATTGCTCTGTGGAAGGAAAGCCGTTAGAGAACTCATACTGCTGGGTTTAAGGGCAAAGTTATGCTGAGCCTGGCAGCGCGTGCTTTAATCCCAGAACTGTGAGTTCGAGGTCAGCCTGGTCTGCAGAGTGAGTCCCAGGACAGCCAGGACTACACAGAAAAACTGTCTTGAAAAACTTAAAAATAAAAAATAGAAGAATTAGTTTAAGACTACCGACCAACAGAGTGTGATATTGCTGAGAGGCACACCTGTAAATGAACAGAACAAAGCCTGGTTCTACCAACAGATGCCACACGTACATGGCTGGTAGAGTCTTTGAGAAGGACTTCTGGAGAAAAATCATAGATTCATATACAACTTTGAGAAATTACTTACAATTTCATTCACCCAGTTTCCTTCAGTAACTTATTGATTTGATGACATTTATTCCATGAGTTATACCCAAACTTCCCTAGTGTTACCTCCACATACTTTTGGGTATGTTTATGTGTGCATTATATATATTTGGTTCTATACAATATTATCATTATGTAGGTTCATATGTTTACCTCCATCTGCATTCAAAATACTTAAAAATAGAGTTCTCTTACATGTGTGGATACACACATTCACCATTCACACACATGCACATTCACACATATGAATGCTCACACACATGCACACACATATTCAAACACATGCATGAGTGCACACACACATGCACAAACACTCATGGTTGAACTATCTGTAGTAAGTCACATCCGGTACCAAGTATCATTGACAATATCGCTCGTGGATATAAACTGTCAGGTGTGAACCTTATGAAGGGATGTTTAAGTTAGCTTTGCGTCATCATTTTTACACACATGGAGAAACAAAATCACACAGTAGTCAGGTGTGAACAGTCTCAGCCATATTACATGAGCTGTGACACCCCAGTGGAGCCCTCAACTTCTCTGTGCCTTGATTGTCATAACAATGATGCAAGAATTATAATGGTATCTATTTCATTATGTTGCTGTGAAGGTTAAATTGGTTTTATAGAAAGTATGGGGAAAGGTACCTGGCTTAAAGTGTCCTTGTTCAAAGCTAGATCTTCTGATTATCTGAAAGGTTTACCTCTGTAGGCCAGAAATACAAAGGCTGCTACAGGTGTTAACTTCAAATGTGAAGCATCACTTAGGGCTTGAACTGGTTCCCAGAGGGCTCTCTGCACTCCTGGGTAATATCTGGTGGTCGGGACAGAGGGACCACTGAGAGAGTGGAGAGCACATTCTTGAAGGATTCCAAGGTTCAGTGGCCACACCAGATGGAGCAGTGTCACAGCACTTTGACCTTGGTTAGTAGTGGGGGAATCAGGAAGCTGGAAAACTTAATTCTCCTTCAGCTTTGCCCGTGCTTGTGAAAGGGAGGGCACATGAGGACAACAGGTGGACTTGAGTGTGAGAATGTGTGTGCCAAGGGCACAGTGACTGTAAGTTAGCATGTGCCCGCCTGATGGGGTTTGAGCTGTCAGTGGCTGAGAGTGCCAGAGTATGTGAGTCTGTGGGGTGTGCACAGGTACAGGTGAGGTGTGGGAATGGAGGAGGAGGAGGTGTGCATAGGAATAGGTGAGGAGTGGGAACGGAGGAGGAGGAGGTGTGCACAGGTACAGGTGAGGAGTGGGGACAAAGGAGGATGAGGTGTGCACAGGTATAGATGAGGTGTGGGAATGGAGGAGGAGGAGGTGTGCACAGGAATAGGTGAGGAGTGGGAATGGAGGAGGATGAGGTGTGCACAGGGACAGGTGAGGAGTGGGAATGGAGGAGGAGGAGGTGTGCACAGGTACAGGTGAGGAGTGGGAACGGAGGAGGAGGAGGTGTGCACAGGAACAGGTGAGGAGTGGGAATGGAGGAGGATGAGGTGTGCACAGGTATAGATGAGGTGTGGGAATGGAGGAGGATGAGGTGTGCACAGGGACAGGTGAGGAGTGGGAACAGAGGAGGATGAGGTGTGCACAGGAATAGGTGAGGAGTGGGAACAGAGGAGGATGAGGTGTGCACAGGAATAGGTGAGGAGTGGGAATGAAGGGGACAAGGTGTGCACAGGAATAGGTGAGGAGTGAAAACAGAGGAGGAGGATGAGGTGTGCACAGGTACAGGTGAAGAGTGGGATCAGAGGAAGACGAGGAGGCTATGGCAGTTTGAGTAAAGCAGGAACTGATACCAGGGGCCTTGCTTTGGTTCTGTATTAGCTCCTTTCTGAACTGGGAGAAAGGTGAATTACCTGGAAAAAGAAGGAGAACAAATCTTTTGTTGGCTTTTGAACTGCAAACTTAAGATCCCAAGAGTCCCAGTCAACCTTTGTATTTTGTGCTGTTCTATCTGGTTAGCGCTTGAGGCTGGGATGCAGTGTTGCACCATCATCATTTCCGAAGCAAAGAGAGAGAGGCAGCCTCGGCTCACGACCAGGGCACTCATGGGTGGAGATGGGTTCTGTCTCCAACATGCACTGTGGCCAATGCAGGACCTTCCTCCTTCCAGACTCCAGCTCAGTACACTCTTGTGAGGGCACTGGATCTATTCATAGAAACATTTCCCCAATCATGGTGCTTTCTGCATTTTTTTTTCACGTGGCTCGAGGGCCCTGGCTAACAAAGGTGAGACAGAACAAAGCCAAGCAGAGGGCAGCAGACTGGAGGAAGGGGATCTGATCAGCAAAATGTGGCCTGGAGAGGACTGAGCTGCAGACAGAGGAGGGAAATGGGACTGAGATACTGGGCAGAAAGCAACAATCAAGTAGTTAGCAGAGATACCTCGAAGGCAGAAAATGTGCCTGGCTTAGTGATCACAAAGGGCTCATGGGCTTGAGCCCTTCCGGGCAAACACGAGGACAGAGAAACTTCAGAGACTCTATAACTGCAGCCTCAGAACCCAGGAAGCCTACCAAAAGGCAGGCAAGGTTTTTCACCAGGAGATCCACAAACTGTGGCTGAAATCAAGGGAAGGAGATCCAGTTTAGGGGAGAGAGGTACGAGGCCAAAGTTTTGGTGTTGTAAGTCCCAGATAGACCCATGACAACAATGTAAGCCCTATGTTCCAACAGGACTCCTAATCTCGTTTCTTAAAATTGACATGTTGACTATAAAATAGATACTTAAAAGCACAGGCGTTTGAATATCCAAATCAGATTGGAAGAGAAAAATATTTTGTATAGTGTAAATACTGGTGACTAAGCCGCTGTTTAATTTAATGATTTAAGTCGATGGAGAAAGAGACTCGGCTGTGTCCAGGAGGTGTTTGCTTGCTTGCTTGCTTCATTCCTTCATCCTTCTACTTGGGGTTACAGGGCTTCCTGTGTCCTCCCAGGCTCGTTGCTGACTGAGCTACATCTGCGGTCCTTGTTTTTCTGCGTGTCTGTCACTATCTATCATTGGTTCGGGAAGCTACTGCTGGGATAAAATGGCATTTGATTGTTGGTTGGGCTCGTTCTAAATGTAAAAAAATTTAGAACGGGGAGTAGTAGCCACAAGTTGGGTCTGCTTCCTTGCGTGCTTCTGTTAGTTTCTGCGGACCCAGCAAAAATTCTGTCCCAGCATATACAAGCCTCTGAATTTACTAACAAAATCTCGTTGTAAGTCCGGAAAGGTGGTTTCTATTTACAGGAGCTTCCTAACCTTTCCCGTTCTTTGGGCTTCTCTTTTAGACATGTTAACCATAGGGTTTAGAAAACAGGATACTCGGAAAACGTTAGAGAATATTGGAATTAAGCCAACTTGTGTTCAGCTTCTAAATGTAAATACGTACTCGAAGGGCCATGGTGAGCGGGAGTGCAGCTAGGGTCTCCCATAAATTCTCATTAGCTGGCCCGCAAAGTTCATCTGAATACACATGTGAATGGCGCCCCTTTACTCTGCATGGCCCGGGCGTGGATGTGAGTGGCGGGGACAGCTCCTAGAATTGAGAAGAGGGGAAGAGAGATAGCAGCGCTCTCACCCCGAGCTCAGTGGTAGCTGATTGGAAGACCAGGTCCCATCTCCAGGCAGCTTGCTCAGGGCTCAAATGGCAGACAGATGCTTGAAGCCCTTGGGCTCAGGTATCTCGTAGTTGTGGACTGAACCAAGAGCAAATTTGATTTGTAGCCCACACTTTGACCTCTCTCTGGTGGAAAGTGCTGGAGCTTGTTCCCACCTTGCCCCTTTCTCTCAGATTGCTTCCACCTTGGTCCTCCGCTCCCAGCTGCATGTCAGATTCAAGAACGCCCTCCATATGTTACGAACAGTTCTCTGGAGGCTCAGTTCCAGGTGCAGTGGTGGGAAGGAAACCAGACTAGAGACAAGAGGATGCAAGTGCTGCAAAGGCCCCTGGGAGGTTGACCTAGAGATGATTTGGGGCAGAAAATGACAAACCTTCACCTGAGAGATTGATAGCCCTAGGAAGACCACACTGTCTCTACAGGGCAAATCTTTACATGGGTGAGGGCCAAGTTAAAATGAATAAAGAAAGCAAATTTGAAGGGGTCAAGGGTCCCGAGAGGAGGGTTCAGCTACTCTTCCTATCCAGGGAGCTGGGCTTCGGTGACAGTTGGGAAGATTTAAAGCCAATTGTGTTTTATGAACTCAAAATTTTTCATATGCCAGATGTCACGGTTACATGTTGGGTAATTAGCAGCTATCTTTAAAGGCCATTTTCAGCATGAGGGCTTTGAGTACTCATTATGAAAAAGTGTCCCATGTTGCTGGGTTTGTGGAAGTACTTTCTGGAAAGCTACCTGTCCAAGCTCAGATGCACCCTCCCTCCCCACATACCCCCCAAGCCCTTGTGATGCCTGGACATAGAAGCACCTTAACCAACTGGTGAACGCTATCAGGCATCACTCCTCAGAGAGCATCCAGGCCAGTGCTTTGTGATCCCAGGTGCTGGATCTTCCTGTTTAAACTTGAATTTTAAACTTGTTTATTTTCTTAAAGCGTTCTTTGTAAACTTCCACAAAGTGACATGCCAAAATTCATATAAAATTTAAACTTTGGAGACCTTGTATTAAGTAGGTTATATTAAACCCAACTCCCTAGTTTCTTCTTACCTTTTCAATGTAACTACCAGAATTTTGAGACTGTGAATATGGCTTGTATTTTAAGTGACAAGACTTACTTCTCTGATTTTTCTTTTTTTTTTTGGTGCTAGGTGTTTAACTTAGGGGCTTGTGTGTACTGGATTCACCCTCTACTATGTCTACATTGCCAGCTGTGGTAGTTTGAATGTAATTGGCCCCATAATTCCATAACCTCATATTCCCACAACCTCATAGAGAGTGGCACTAATAGGAGGTGTGGCTTTCTTGGAGTGGGTATGGCCTTGCTGGAGGAAGTGTGTCACTGTGGAGGTGGGCTTTGCCCTTGTCACAGTCGACTTCCTGTTTGCCTGCAAGATGTAGGACTCTCAGCTACTCCTTCGGCACCACATCTGCCTGCATGCCGCCATGGTCCCTGCCATGATGACAGTGGACTAAACCTCTGAAACTGTAAACGAGGCCCCTTAACTCAGTGTTTTCCTTATAAGAGTGTCCATGGTTATGGTGTCTCTTCACAGTAAAGAAGCCCTAACTAAGACAGCAGCTTACATTTTTAATAATAACTAAATAAACAATAACTAAAAAGGAATCATGAAAATAGAGAGGTGGCTCAGCGGGGCAAGTGTTTGACATGTAATGAGGACCCAAGTTACAATCCTTAAGCTCTACATAAAAGCAGGCTTTCAGAATGTGTCTGTAGCCATAATGCTGGGTGGGCAGAGATGGGGTGGACCCTGGGGTCTTGTTGGCAAGCAGTCTAGTGGAAATGACAAGCTTCAGCTTTAGTGAGAGGCACTATCTCAAAAAGTCAGGTGGAGAGTGGGATGCGAAGACATTTGACATTGACTGTTGACCTCTACACATGCACCTTCACATGTATGTAGACATGTGCATACTATACAAGCATGCATGCACAAAGAAATATTATCAGGTGAAAAATTCATTTAAAGATATTCACTGATTCAAGGCATTTCTATCATCTAAATAATAGAACATTATGGAATATTAGTGTGAAGGCATTTAGAATTTATAATACCCGGTTTTACACAATTTATTCTTTCCCAATTTCATACACACATATGTGTATAATATGCCCTCCCCCATTGTCCTGTCTTACTTCCTGCTCCTCCCACAAGCCCCCTCTTCCCAAGCCTTCTTCCATCTCCATGTCTACTCCAGTTGTTTGTAAACCTCAGACCAGAGCGGAAGAACCAACCTCCCATCTCCATGATGAGTGATCGTTGACCCAGGCCAGTAACATAAAAGTTAGGGACGTGACAAACCACCGGCCTGGGAAACTGGGGGCAAGAAAGAACCTTGATGTTTGTAGGTTTCAAAAGGGGAAGGCACACCTTGAGACCTGGTGAAGAGTAAGAGTCTTGTCTAATGATACACAGAAGAGGATGATCTCAGGACTTTATTCACGTCCCACGGCCTCAACCCAAACCTTTCAACAGAAATGAGCATGGGTGGAGACTGGCCAGACCCAGCCTTCTGCATGAATCTGGCAGAACTCACTTCCTACTTTGGAGATGCTCATTACTACCATCAGACTCCAGCTTCCGGAGTCTTGCTAGTCAGACGTTTTCAGTCACATTTCTGTAATATGTTTTAATCTCTTTCGCTGATCAAGTTTTCTAATGGTCACGTTGTCTACTGATCATGATGAGCAACACCTCTTTCCACTGTAGCTTTCTCCCTCAACCTCCACCCTCTGTTTACAGACTAAAGACCACTCCCCTGAAGAGACGGTTCCGACCAAGCTAACCCTGCCTCCTTGTTCAGCTGTATAAAATAACCCTGCATCCTTGTTTATCTGTATGTAATAACCCCACTTTCTTGTTCAGCTATGGGCAATAACACTACCTCCCCGCTCAACTGTATGTATTTTGGCCCCAGCTCTGGCTGAGACAGTCAGAGCAGCAGGAACGGAAGCAGCTGACCACAGGAGGAAGAGATCCATGAAGGGTGGTACTCAGCGCACTGTCTCTTTTTCTATACACTACAGATTCTATCCCAGGTAATGGTGTCACCCATAGTGGGCGGGGCTTCTCCCTTCTTCATCCCAATCAAGATACTGCCCTCCAGACTTCCTAGAGGCCTCTCTTCCAAGTGACTCCAGACCTCATCAGATTGACAGCTGAGATTAACTGGCACAATTATAATTTCTAAGATGTTGAGAGAGAAAGGTAAACAAATAATGAATGTCAGATTTAATATCCAGGTAGATTTCCTCCTCGCCTTTTCTTACAACTTTTCAAGACCTAGAACTTAGACGAAGAAGGAACATGTTTCCATGTGTTTTGTCTATGTTATAAAGGTATTAATATAAAAAGCGACCAGAATGCTGTTAAAGTATTGGTGCCAGTGGTTAGGGTCTGGGCTGGGTGTCTGTAGATTCTTGGCCTCTCATCCAAATAGCTGAAAATAAGAGATTTGCCAGAGAAGGAAGGTAGATGTATTTAGAGCAAAGTGGTGGTGTATATCAAAGAGGGACACACCCTGTAGATGGACAGAGGGGTGAAGTGACAGTGTATATCAAAGAGAGACACGCCCTGTAGATGGACAGAGGGGTGAAGTGACAGTGTATATCAAAGAGGGACACACCCTGTAGATGGACAGAGGGGTGAAGTGATGGTGTTTCTCGAAGAGGGACACACCCTGTAGATGGACAGAGGGGTGAAGTGACGGTATGTATCAAAGAGGGACACACCCTGTAGATGGACAGAGGGGTGAAGTGACGGTGTGTATCAAAGAGGGACACACCCTGCAGATGGACAGAGGGGTGAAGTGACGGTGTGTATCAAAGAGGGACACGCCCTGCAGATGGACAGAGGGGTGAAGTGATGGTGTGTATCAAAGAGGGACACGCCCTGTAGATGGAAAGAGGGGTGAAGTGACAGTGTGTATCAAAGAGGGACACGTCCTGCAGATGGACAGAGGGCCACATGTGTGAGAGTGCTCACGGCCCTGACTATTGTTCTGGGATTTCTTTGAAGGGATTCAAGAGGTGGACTTTTGCTACCAACCAGAGTAGTTTGGGCTGGCCTTTATTTTGATTGATAATGAAACTATGTGATTGCTCTGTTTACTGCATATGTCCCTTTCCACACTGGGTCTGATTTTAATGAAATACATGCCTAATTATACAGAAGCATGGATAGGAAATAGGGAGCTCTTCCTCAAAAGGTACCAGAGTTTTGCTTCACTGTGTATGTGCCCAATACCAGCTCAGGCCAGATCTGCCTTTTGACTCTTTATCCCCAGATACATTGGGAATACAGGTGAATAGAAACTGCCTGACTATGGTTGTTACCAGGGTTGGGAAACGTATATCATTGTTCAAAGGTGGTCATATGTGTTGCCTGATGCAGGTAGGGGACTGAGGAGGTGCTGGGGTTGCTAGGTGCATCGTTTGGAGAGAGGTGTGTGTGTACCTAGTATGTGCAGGTGAAGGAACTACACTACCAAGTCCAAGTTCCTAGCCCTAAACCAAATGGGGCCCCACGCTAAACTGTCTCCTACGCTTGCCTGCTCACTAATCGTGCTGGGGATTCTCTTGTTGCTTTCACTGCTTTTTTAAGGCATGGTCTCCTATAGGCCAAGCTGGTCTCAAACCTGTAGTCTTTTTGCCTTGTCCTCCCAAATATTTAGGTTAGAAGGCTGCTATACTATGCCTGGCCCTGCTGTGACTCTTCTTTGGAATTTTGCTAAATATATATTAATGTTGTCTTATTGCTTCCTATATAAATCACTGAATTCCAAGATTCTTCAAACTATTAATCTCTCTTATTTATATTTGATAAAATACTTCTCAAAGCATTGCTTTTTATGCAGAAATATGGCTGCTGATTTATTTTTTCCACTCACATTGACTTTTAATTACACAACTCTTCATACCATTCTCATTTTTATGACATCAACCAGATGCATGTGCAGTACCAAGTTTCTTAGTGCCTGGCTGCTGTTGATTAAGGGTGTCTGGGCCATTGAAAAATGCCTGCCAGGCCCATTAGGTCTGTAAGTGCTCAGCCATTAAATCAAAATGGAGTTTGTTCCTCTAGTTCAGGGTTTGCTTTTTGTTGTAGTATCTTCCTTTACTCCTCTTCATGATGGGATGTACAATTCAGCCTGTATTGTGGCTTTCTATGCAATTCTATGCTTTCTATAACTTCTGATTTAAGTAACCTGTGTGGATATAACACAATATACTTTCAGAGTTGCAGTCGGAATTGCTACATTGCTGGGCATTTAATCTCAGCACTTGGAAGGCAGAGGCAGGCAGATCACAGTTTGAGGTCAGCCTGGTCTACAGAGCAAGTTACAGGGCAGCGAGGGCTACACAGAGAAACCCTGTCTCAACACCATCCCCTCCACCCCTGCCAAGAAAAAGGAGAAATTGTTACGTGTGTGTGTAATAAGACTGAAGCACGGGGTATTGTCATGGTCTTTTGAACTGACTTCATACATCTTGAGCTCCCTGTGGCTGTGTGAGGTTCCAGTTCCTTCTCCTACAGTAGAGAAAGGACCTAGCCAGCTAGGCCTGGCTGCATCACAGCAACAGGAAGAAGAATCGCCTACTAGGGATTTGAATCTGGATAGAATAGAAGAGTAAGAGGTCGTTCAGATTTGTTCACAAGTGCACGGACCATTTTTTCACATTTTACCAATCTTTTCATCAAGCAATGAGGAAATCAAGTGGCAAGTGTTTTGTGGGGAAGTATTTTGGGGGTATGCAGAGGTTGTAGCTACAATCTACACTACTGGCAGTTTTACTGTGGGAATGGCTTCCAGAGATCCCCCCACTGACCTTATACTGACTTGTTTGTCATGTAGCTGCTGGGTTGACTGTCACCTGCTGTTGCAACTGCCCCAGGCTTCCTGGTCACAGGATGTATATGGAAGAGGAGAAACAAGGGATGGAACAAATGGAGCCAGAGGTAGTTTGGAAAAATAAGTTTTTCAACTATGTAGCCTCTACACCAAAAGACATTTGATAGACATTTTTCTTCATTTGACAGCAGTCTTAATTGTACACATGACATCACCAACTTTTCAGTCATGACACTGAAAAGAACTGTTTGAGACTATATCAAAGTAAGAGCTAAGAATCACCCATGCCAAACACTGCATTTCTACAGCATACATAACTACAAAAGACTATCATAGTAAAAGCTAAGGCTCAGCCATGCTAGACACTGCATTTTAATAGAAAACATTGCACATTGGTTGTCAAAGAGACAGGGCAAGCGCATTTCAAAATGTAGGAAAACATAGAGAGGTGCATGGATCAGTGTCTTACACTGTATACAGATCTGATGGAGAGGTGCATGGATCAGTGTCTTACATATACAGATCTGATGGAGAGGTGTGCGGCTCAGTGTCTTACACTGTATACAGATCTGATAGAGAGGTGCATGGATCAGTGTCTTCTGCTGTATACAGATCTGATGGAGAAGTGCATGGATCAGTGTCTTCTGCTGTATACAGATCTGATGGAGAAGTGCATGGATCAGTGTCTTCTGCTGTATACAGATATGATGGAGAGGTGCATGGATCAGTGTCTTACACTGCATACAGATCTGATGGAGAGGTGCATGGATCAGTGTCTTACACTGTATACAGATCTGATGGAGAGGTGTGCGGCTCAGTGTCTTACACTGTATACAGATCTGATAGAGAGGTGCATGGATCAGTGTCTTACACTGTAAAAAGATCTGATGGAGAGGTGCATGGATCAGTGTCTTACACTGCATACAGATCTGATGGAGAGGTGCATGGATCAGTGTTTTACACTGTATACAGATCTGATGGAGAAGTGCATGGATCAGTGTCTTACACTGCATACAGATCTGAGGGAGAGGTGCATGGATCAGTGTCTTATGCTGCATACAGATCTGATGGAGAGGTGTGCAGCTCAGTATCTTACGCTGCATACAGATCTGACGGAGAGGTGCATGGATCAGTGTCTTATGCTGCATACAGATCTGATGGAGAGGTGCGCAGCTCAGTATCTTACGCTGCATACAGATCTGATGGAGAGGTGCATGGATCAGTGTTTTACACTGTATACAGATCTGATGGAGAGGTGCATGGATCAGTGTCTTACACTGCATACAGATCTGAGGGAGAGGTGCATGGATCAGTGTCTTATGCTGCATACAGATCTGATGGAGAGGTGCGCAGCTCAGTATCTTACGCTGCATACAGATCTGAGGGAGAGGTGCATGGATCAGTGTCTTATGCTGCATACAGATCTGATGGAGAGGTGCGCAGCTCAGTATCTTACGCTGCATACAGATCTGAGGGAGAGGTGCATGGATCAGTGTCTTACGCTGTATACAGATCTGACAAGGTTTATAGTATGGTCAGATTTAAGATTTTTCGAATGTCATGCTTTCTTTGCTCATTTTTAGATTAATATATTTTACCGCACATTTGTTTATTCTGAATTTGTTTACTTTAAAGCTTTAGTTCTTATGTGAATGTCTTTCTGTTCCTTCTGGGTGAACAATCAGAATAAAGGTTTCTACTTTAAGCAGACCAATCAGAAAAATGCATCTACTGCTACAACAATTGGACAATTGCCACATTTTCTTTTATAAGTGAAATATTTTATTGCAAGTAATTTCAATATAAAGTTAAACTCATGTGTAGAAGTCAGGGTTTCCTTTGGCGCAACTAAAAATTTTTATTTTCAATCTTAGAAAGGTGATTTGAAAGGCAATACACTTGGCTGGGCATGGTGGCTCACACCATTAATCCCAGCACTTGGGAGGCACAGACTGGTGGATCTCTGTTGGCTTGAGATCAGCCTGGTCTACAGAGTGAGTTCCAGGACAGCCAGGACTGTTACCTCTGCCAACCAAGTGCTCAGATCACAGTCACGTGCCACCAGTTCTGGCACGCAATCTTTATCTTAATATGAAGAATTCTAACTAGTCTTACGGCTTTTTTTCTTCCTTAGAAACTTAGCATGATATTTTCTTCTAACTTTAAAGAAATAAAGAATATATATGTGTGAGTGTGTGTATGTATATGTGTGTATATATGTGTGTGTGTGAGTGTATGTGTATGTGTGCATGTATGTATATATATGTGTGTGTGCATGTGTGTGTTTATGTGTGTGCTTGTGTGTGTATATATATATGTGTATGTATATATATGTCTGCGTGTGTGTGCATACATTGCATTAAAACCATTTTTTAGAGGCTGGAGAGATGGTTCAGCAGCTAAGAGCAGCAGTTGCTATTCCAAAGGATCTAGGTTCAATTCCCAGCACCCACGACTACTGACAACCATCTGTAACTTCAGTCCTGGGGGAATCCGATGCCCTCTTCTGGCACCTGAAGGTACTGCACACATAGTGTATATTCACATGTAGGCAAAATACTCAGACATACAAAATAAAAATAAAGGCAACTTTTTTTATTTGCACTATTGTTTGGCCAATAACTTAAGCATATTTTTGGCTACCTCTTATATTCTAAACCAATCTATTTCCATTAATCTGTGTATCGCCACATGGCTGTGACTTACCGGCAAATTTTCAGCATGCCTTTCTCTAGTGGAAGCTCCATGGCTTACCACCCACTCCACCTTCTTTCTCCCGGCATTCAGTTTAGTTTCCCCTTCCTACCTCTATTCTGCTCTGCACAGGCCCAAGACAGTTTCTTTATTAACTGATGGTATTCATAGCATACAGAGGGGAATCCCACATCACCTCCCCTTTTCTGTTTAAGCAAAAAGAAAGGTTTTGACATTAACATAGTAAAATTACATATAGCAAAACAGGTATCAAGCTAGATTACAGTTACAATATTTATATCTACTTTATCTTTTATCATAACTAAGGAAAACTATAACTATATATTCTTCAACTCCATCAAAGACCTGAGATGGGAAATAATATTACTTGAGTAAGTAGGAAGTGCAATCAAGTAACTTGCAAAATGTGCAACAAATGACAGAGACAACTGACTACCTGGGCAATCACCAGCAGTCTCATTTGCAACATTGGAGCAACCAACTTTGGCTAAGGCCTAGAGTAACTGACAGACCATTTTCAGAGGCAGGATATTTTTCAAAACCATCTTACTCTGTCTTGGCCGAATTTGACAGTCTTTTTTCTTGTATCCTGCTTGTCCTGTCTGGACAGTGTGCATTTTGTCAGTGGTAGAGGCATGGGCAGTTCCTTGCTCAAAGGCCAGTTTTGCCAAGAAGAAAACAAGCTCTTAGTGGAGAGTCTTCAGAGGAGCCAGAATCTAATATAACCAAGAAAATACATTGTTACTTCAGTCCTTTCTTCTACAGGAACCAGCACTGTTGCATTGTTTCCATTTAGTAAAATCTAGCCTAAATATGTATCCTTTTTGCTTCTGGTGTTATTTCAAACTATGGCACACAGTATTGACAAGATCACCAAATCCTAAAAGTGTGCCAACAATTTCTTTATCACTCCTCATGACAGTGTCAAGTCTTTTTTCTTTGACATTTATTTTTTTTATTGATTTTTATTGAGCTTTACATTTTTCTCTGCTCCCCTCCCTGCCTCTCCCTTCCCCCTTCAATCCTCTCCCAAGGGCCCCATGCTCCCAATTTACTCAGGAAATCATGTCTTTTTATACTTTTTACTTCCCATATAGATTAGATCTATGTAATTCTCTCTTAGTGTCCTCATTGTTGTCTAAGTTCTCTGGGATTGTGATTTGTGGGCTGGCTTTCTTTGCTTTATGTTTAAAAACTACCTATGAGTGAGTACATGTGATAATTGTCTTTCTGTGTCTGGGTTACCTCACTCAAAATAATGTTTTTTAGCTCCATCCATTTTCCTGTAAAATTCAAGCTGTCATTATTTTTTTCTGCCATGTAGTACTCCATTGTGTAAATGTACCACATTTTCCTTATTCATTCTTTGGTTGAGGGGCATTTAGGTTGTTTCCAGATTCTGGCTATGACAAACAAAGCTGCTATGAACATATCTGAGTACATGTCCTGTGGCATGACTGAGCATCCTTTGGATATATACCCAAAAGTGGTATTACTGGGTCTTGAGGAAGGTTGTTTCCTAATTTTCTGAGAAATCGCCACACTGACATCCAAAGGGGTTGTACCAGCTTGCATTCCCACCAGCAGTGCAGAAGTGTTCCCTTTTCTCCACAGCCTCTCCAGCATAAGTTGTCATCAGTGTTTTTGATCTTGGCCATTCTTACAGGTGTAAGATGGAATCTCAGAGTTGTTTTGATTTGTATTTCTCTGATGAACATTTCCTTAAGTGTATTTCATCCATTTTAGATTCCTCTGTTGAGAGTTCTCTGTTTAGGTCTGTACTCCATTTTTTTTATTGGATTATGTGTTCTTTTGGTGACCAATATCTTGAGTTCTTTGTATATTTTGGAGATCAGACCTCTGTCTGATGTGGGGTTAGTGAAGATCTTTTCCCATTGTGTAGGCTGGCGTTGTATCTTGTTGACCATGTCCTTTGCTTTGCAGAAGCGTTTCAGTTTCAGGAGGTCCCATTTATTAATTGTTTCTCTCAGTGTCTGTGCTGCTGGGGTTCTATTTAGGAAGTGGTTCCCTGTGCCAATGCATTCAAGTGTACTTTCCACTTTCTCTCCTATAAGGTTCAGTGTGGTTGGCTTTATGTTGAGGTCTTTGATTCACTTGGACTTGAGTTTTGTGCATGGTGATAGATATGGGTCTTTTTCATTCTTCTACATGTTGATATCCTGTTATAAAGGCAACATTTTTAAAAACTGTATTTTTATTACTGCCTGTTATCGTTTAAGATTAGTTGTCCTGGTTATAGTAAACAGTTTTGTCTCATCTTCTCCTTGAAGATGCACATGATCATGGCTGATGATCTATCTACATCCAGTAATTTCTGCATCATTTTCCCCAAGGGATTTCACTAATAATTTGAAAATGCAGGGATTTTTTTTCTCCTTTGCATATAGAGTTACAATTCCACGTCTTATGTGGCATTTCTATAACTAGGGTCTTGAAAACTATTTTCCTCATTTTATCAATGCTCTTTAATTTGGAAAATGGTGACTGATTCCATTTTGGGAAAATTTACTTCTTTTACTTGAAGACAATGACTTACCTTGCTACTGGAGCAGAGACTGTTTCTCTGCATTCTGCATATTACTGGTTGATAAATGCTTGTCATTATGAAATTGCATCACCTATAACAAATTTTCAGCTTGTGAACTTCAGGCTAGTAGAAAGACAACACTTTTTTTTTTAAAAAAAATATAGGATTCTGTTCCGATGAATATTTAGCAAATGATCCTGAAATAGTGTTAATATTTCAAAATACTTTAGGTGATAAAGGCAATAATATTAAAGATAGACTAATGATCATTTTCTAACTTGACATATGAGCTATGAATACAATACTTTTGTACACAGATTTCCTAACGTCTTTTTGGGACCTAGTCTTGTTTACTTGGTATGCCTCCTATATATTGAGTCTCACTTTGCCACAATTTAGATTATTTTGAATATCCCACTTCCAACCCGAAACACCAGAAATAATAGCAGAAAAACTCATGCTAGGAATATTAATATATTTTCTTCCATTTAAGATTTAATTTATTAGCTTTTCTTTTTTAAAAGTTGTACCTTGGAATTGCAGGTACAGCTCCATGTGGAGCTCTTTGTTCAGTGTCCTTGGGGTCCAAGTTTGGCTCAGCATGCTGCAAAAGAAATCTGCTCTTTCTGTTACAGGTTTTGGTTCTGCCTGATCTCTCTCTGTTTGTATCTGGCTGATGTGACTGGCTGATGTAATAATACTATTAAAGATAAATACTGGTGCCTACTCCATAATAAAGTAAATAAAACTCCATGTAACTCCATTAAGGTCACCCCAAATTACATGTTGATAGTGTCTGCTGCCTCAGCCAGCCTGCAAGCCTGGGCTGTGCAGTGAGGTTGCTGTGTTCGTTCCACTTTATGTTTTCCTGGTTCATCTGGTCCAGAATGCTGCATGCGGTGAGTACTCCAAATGTTTATGGATTGGAAATAAACAAACACATTTAAAATAGGATTTGGAGAGCATTTCCTTCACAGATGCAGCGCTGGGTCTCAGTTGGCTCCAGCGCGGCCCCCCAGAGTCTCCCGCTGCACACAATCTTATAGTCAAAAGGTCTGCAGCAGGACAGGCCAGGAGCAGGGGCCTGGGTTTGGTTAGGTCCCAGGACGGAGAGGCGTGGTTCCTCTAAACCAGAGCAGGGTGGGGTGTGTTGTACTAGGAGAGCCACGGCTTTCCAGCCAGGACCTAGTACTTCTGGGTGCTATGTTCATGTACTTTGGGGCCTTATTGTCATCACTACGGACATAGGTACATATGATGAACTGGTGAATGGTGCAAGGCCAGTGTTCTCAAGTGTCACTGGGTTCCTGAAAGTGTTGGATGCCTTATTAACATGCAGACTTGGGTTCCGCATGTCTGTGGTGGGGCCCAAGACATTTTCTCTCCAGTAAGTTTACTGATAATGAGAGGCCAGAAGTTGGTCATCTCTGTGTGTTTAAACACTATAAATAAACAGGTCATAGACTTGGTATCTGTTTGTTGAAAGGAAATCAATAGCCCCATATTTGATGTCCACGTTATGTAGCTTTCCGTTCAGAAGCTAGCCCTTAGAGAAGAAATGAAGGCTTCTTTATCCAAATGCTTTGCTGGAGCACTGGTGGGGCCGAGAACACAGGGCTGGAGGAGACGCAGTGGGGGAGGATGCCCCAGTGAATGTGCTGGGACTCCCGGCAAACTGCAGAGCCCAGGGGTCAGGCTTCAGTGCATTTCGCAAGTTGGGCTGCTATCCAAACCACATGCCATCAAAGTTACCTAATGTGGTGGTTTCAATAAGAATGGCGATCATAAACACATATATTTGAATGCTTTGTCACTTCGGAGTTGAACTGTTTGAAAGATTAGAAGGATTAGGAGGTGTAGCCTTGTTGGAGTAGATGTGGCCTTGTTGGAAGAAGTGTGTCACTGGGCATGGGTTTTGAGTTTTCAGAAGTCTGTTCCAGGTTGTCTCTCTTTACCTGCAAATCAGGATGTAGCTTTCAACTACTATTCCAAATCCTGCCAGCACGCTACCATGGTTTCTGCCATGAGAATGGACTAAACCTCTGAAATTGTAAGCTAGTCCCCAGTGAAATACTTTCCCTTCTAAGAGTTGCTGTGGTCCTGCTCTCTCTTCCCAGCAACAGAACACTGACTAAGATACCATGAAAGCAGAGGTAATTTGTATATATGAACAGCATCAGTAAAATTTAAAATTACAGCCAGGCATAGCAGCACTTGCCTCCAATTCCAGCACTTGGGAGGCAGATGCTGGCCAATCTCTGTGAGTTCAATTCCAGCCTCATCTCCGTAGTGAGTTCCAGGACACCCAGAGCTATATAGTGAGACAGTGTCTTGAAAAAACAAGCAAACAACAGCAGTAACAACAAATTACTCTAGATAGCTAAGAGTTGGCCTCACGTCCTGGGTAACTGGACACATGGAAGGAACTTTTCCTTCCTGCCTGACCTCAGGAATTGTTTTCTTGACTTAAACCTCAAGTTTTCAGAGTTGAGGGATGTGTTCATTTCCCAGAGCACTAACAGGTCTTGGGGGATCCAGGCACAGAAGAGCATGCACAGCCACATAGGTTGTGCTCTCTTGCTCTTGCGGCCACTGGGGATTAGAAGTGACCCTGTCACTCTCAAGCATGAAGTTATGGCTGACATATGGGAGAAACTCATTCTAAGGATATCCTACTGGAGGAGGGAGAATGCTGCTGTCAACCGACTGTATGCTACCTAAAAGCCACTTGATGAGGTTCAGTCTCATGGGTCCACCCTCCCATGGCAGGGCCCAGGCAGCACCCCATCTTTCTCTGGCCTCACAAGATGAATGGGAGCCTGGGAACCCAGTAAAAGCCGTGCTGGACTCTTGCAGCCCCAAGTCCAGTTGCAACATCTGGTTCCTGGGAAAGGGTGCTGGCCTGAAACTCAGAAAACGGTTGTGACATTCTTGTTCTCACAATAAGTGGCCTTCTAGCTCCTCTGGGAACTGGAGTGCCACCCAAGCTGACAACTATGGAAGCAGAAGAGACCACAAATCAAGGAATGTCCAGACCAGGGCCCACAGCTTTCAAAGGAGCGGACTAAGGACCCAGTGCCAGTAGATCAGAGGCGTGCATGTCTCTAGCACTTTGTTGCCATGAATTTCCTCCAGCTTTGATCTCAGCTGTGTGAGCACTCTGGAACCTTAGGGTCTCACTCACACTGCATTTTAACCTCAGTCCATAACAATGCAGATTTTCTCTCATGTGAGACCTGGTGGTTGATGTCCAGAGGCAGAATTTGAAAAATCCATTTCCTTTCGGTTCTGTCCTCTCCCACCTTTTTCTCCTTCTATCTTCTTTTTCTTTTTTCTTCTTTTCTTTCAAAAAATAAACTTCTTGGCTGGATATGATGTTTTATAATCTCACAACCTGAGATGCTGAAGCAGGAGAACTGAGATGAATTCAGAGCTAGCCTGTGCTACACAATAAGCCTGAGGTCCAGCCTAGGACATAGAGTGAAATCCTGTTTCTAGAGAGCAAAACCAAACAAAAACTCCCCCCACTCTCAGAACTCCCTGGTTGCCTGTCTGAGGCCCTGTAAGTGTGCTAACGTGGAAGGGGATATGTTATATGGACTGAACATGTTGTAGTTAAATATGTAGGTACACACACACACACATGCACACACACACTTGCACACGCACACACAATTAAAGAAAAAATTGAAGACATGCATTTGAGAGAAAGAGGAAGAGTGGATTGACTTGGGAAGGGTTGTAGGGAGAGAGGAAAAAGATGTAACTATATTTTAATATCAAAAAACTAAAAAACACTTGTTTTCTGAATAAAAAAATCTCACTAGTATAGTCAGTATAGATCTTTCTTCATTTACTGACATCTACCAGAACTGAAAAGAATGGAAAAAGGACACAACTTCAAATATCCAAGCTGATACTGTTGCTTTTTTTTTAAAAAATAATAATGGTTATTATTTATCAACTTAGAGAAGAAAGGCAGAAACAACCCTGACTCATAAGGGTTATTTCTAAACCTTTACAAAGGGTGCTGCCCTTTTTCCCCTTTTAAAAATGGGGCTGAAATCTCCCCTGCTGAAAGGTTTTGATATGATTCAAATTCCCCAGGACCCCATTTGGGTCCCCGGGGCATATGAGTTCTTAAGACACCTTTGAACCTGACACGCTGCTTATTGTTTCCAGACCCCACGCCATCGTCGAACAGGCTGCCCTTCTCCATGCCACGGCCAGCAGTGGCGAAGGGATGCTGTACTGGTGGCCTATTGTTCTAGCCTGGCAGACCCTGGAAGACATTTGTAACATGTTTTTTAAGTTTGAGGTTTGAAGGGAGTATTTACAGGGTCAGCTGCTCAGTGTTTTTTCACTAATTAAACTAATCCCTTGCAGTCTGCCTCTCCTTTGTGTTTCATATTTATTGTGATCTATACAACATATGAAAATATAGAAAGCCTCTACCACAGTAAAAAAAATCCATAAGAACTTATTAAATAACTGCACTATTGCATACCCTTTTTGGCAGATCCAGTTTAGTCAAATGGTTCCCCCTTGCCCATCTTCATTTTGATTTGAAGGCTCCCCAGGCTTGTGCCTTTGGGGCACTGGCAATTAATAGGTCTTTGTTCCCAGTGGGCCTTCCATACCCCAGGGCCACCTCCCAGAGTGATGTATTGGTCCAGGGCTTTTATTTTTCTATCCCCTTTGGGGCCTTGTGGTCTCTGTTGAATTTCAGGCCTTGGATTACCAGCTACAGTGGGTGGCCCAGCCTGCCTTCCTTTCCCTAAGTGCTGGAGAGCCGCAAGCAAAGGGCATGTCTGGAGGAGGGCACGCAGTGCCCACCAGCTGGGCTCTGAAGCGAAGTTCCACCCTAGGTTAGACGATTCCTGGAAAGATGATATCCAGAACCAGCCACGCTCTTTGAGGGACTAATGAGGCACTGGTGTGTCGCTGCCATCTGGTTTTCCCTAGAGATGTTTACAGGCAACTCTTCTGTGAAATCAGTCTCCATTTGGACTCGTCGGACGGAGATGAGTGCAGATGATTTAACTCAATGGCTTACTTCAATTGAACGCCTTCCAGTAGCATAGCAATGCACTTGGAGACGTTTGGAAAGAGGGAAAGAGAGGGGACAGAGAAGGCTGGTTTCCCATCTCACTCAAACCATTTTCCATTGCTGGGGGGAGAAAGGAAAGTCTGAGACTCCAGCAGAATTAGTGCAGGTTGCCCATTACTTCATTTTATAATGTTTGGCAAGGAAAGCATGTTTAGTCAGTTAAAAATCTGTTTATTTGACTCTTCCAGGCATGCCGTGCAGATGGGGCCTGAGTTGGGGTTGTGGGGGCACTGAACTGTGTTTGAGCTGCAATGGCTTCCCTAAGAGAAGTAGGTTTGCTTCATAAGCAGGGCCAGCAACACCTGGATTTTAATTTGTTTACTAGCAATCCGAGGGTTGGTTTGAACATCCTGCAGATGAAGATTCAAAAGAAGCCCCTGACCCCACAGGCTGTTATGGAATAGTTCTGCCTGGCATCAACTGAGCTCAGTCCCCACTTGTTACCAACCAGTGATGTGACTTTGGGCAAGTCATGAGCTCTCTCCGGGAATCCCCTGCCCCAGAAGACCTTTGCAAGAACGACCTGGAAAAGCAGATGTGGAAGCTCTGTATAGTCCCCGAGACAGCACAGGAATGCAGTGAAAACAGTGTGTTCCTCCGCATCCAGAAAGTATCGTCGAGGCTAGAACACGCTAGAAAGAGGGGAGCGTATGCAGTGCCAGCTTTCTTGGAAGGAAGCCGTGCCCCTCCCAGACCAATTCCAAGATGGTATGATTAGGGCATGATTGGAAAAGATGATCTAGGAGTCATGTGTAATAAAGTCATAGGCACCCAGGCAAAGCTTGTGCCACAGTAGAATAACCTTAGGGAGTCTTAGAGAGGGTGACAAGCACAGGGGACTGCAGGGAGGAAATGAGGAGGAGACACTAGCATTCTTTGTATTAGCTGATCATGCTCTGGCCACACTGGGCTAAGTCCTCAGCCTCTCTCCAGGAAGGCAATCTCAGCGCAGATAAATTCCAGTGCCCCACCTCCATCCAGACCCTCCTCCACAGCAGGCCTGGAAGAGGCAATTATACCCTCCACTCAATTCTTCCCTGCACTTTATAGAGACAAAGCCCTGCAGGGCTGAATCAAGGCTCCATACATTTATAAGCTGTCCACAACAATCCCTAGAATGCCGTAGGATCATCTAGAAAAGAAAACTTGAGGAGGAGGAGAGATTCATGGCATGTGGCTGCATAGTGTGGCTGGTGACAAGCTGGATGGAAGGCTGCCATTTCTAACATCTAGTTCTCAAGAGGTCTCTGGACCTTTCTTTTGTGATCCCAGGGACACATGTTGATGTGCAACCATTCTGGCCTCTTTGAGGACAGAAACCCCATTTTTGATGTCTAAGAATCCCCTTCAGCGTGCAGTAATTGCTTATAATTATTCAGACTTGTTGAACGTATTCTACTTATTCAGATGACTTCATTAGGAAGAGCAGCCATTTTTTGTCTCAGTACTTTATTTATCATCAGAAGGAGGAGGACTAGGAAGTGATTAGCAAGATTAATGACAATAAAAGCAAGGTTCCAAATCCTCCCACCGAGGATTGTAAAAAGCACCACCTCTGGTTTTGAGACTCTGAGAACGGCTGTGGATATGCCCCCAAAGCAGCGTCCCACATGGTTCCTGCCGAGCAGGTGGCACTCTGTCGCTCAGCTGCCCACACTCACCTGTCTCCGGTGCTGTTTACTGTCACATTGTACATTTTGATGACGAAAAAGATGCAACCAGAATGAAGTTGGAGCTATCCAGCTTTTCATGCAAGGCTTTTTGTATTCTCCATGATTTTGTCATGTTTTTCTCTTAGTTGTGTTTGCAATCAAAATAAACAAACACTATAGAGTCCACATAACTCATGGAGGATACTTGCTTTAACAAGGAAATTCTGGTTTATACATTCCTAATAGTTTCGTTGATTTTTTTCCCCATTTGATTTCATTCTAGCTGACAACAGAAATGGGGATGCCTGCAATATGGCATTTGGGAACTAACTCTTACCTTTGGCACATATATCTGGACCATCGTGAGGGAGTTTGTTGGGAAAGATATGATGTCAGGACACACAGGGCTATTCTGTCTAGTGTGAGTGGAGCAGATATTTCTGGCATTGTATGTCTGGTGCCGCTCATCACTGTATGAGGGAGATCTGGATTGGTTGAGTCACCAGGAGCAGACAAGGGTGCACAAACATTCAGAGAGTGCATGATACAGAAAACCTGAGACAACCAATCCCACTTTGTTATTATAGAACTCTGCCAATGGCCTAGTTTACTCTCTGTTGCTGTAATAAAGCATTCTGACCAAAAGCAACTTAGTGGAGGGCAGGACTTATTTGGCTTGCACTTCCAGGTCATAGTCTATCTCTGAGAGGAGTCTGCAAGAACCATAAGTAGAAACCATGTTTACTATTTCACTCACTACTAGCACATGCTCTGACAGCTTTCTCTAAACAACCCAGGACCACCTGCTTACAGAATGGCATGGCCTCCGTAGGGCCAGGCTTTCCTATATCAATTAAGAATCAAGACAATTCCCTGCAGACATGGCCATAGTCCAATCTGATTTGGGAAAGTCCTCAACTGAGGTTCTACTGTTGGGTGACTTTAGGCTGTGTCAAGGTGACAGTTAAAAGTTACCTAGGAGCGCCAGGTGCTTTGTGCTCACCCTTGATGAAGTACATGCATAAGGGGACAGTTCAACTTCCAGATTTTTGGTTATTGATGGTATCTGTGATAGTTTGCTTTAATTGTGAATTTGACCTAACTTAGAATCTCCTGGGAAGTGAGTATCAATGAAGGAGTTTCTTCATTGGGCTGGCCTGTGGTCATGTCCATTCAGGATTGTCTTAAGATAATTGATCTTAGAAGACCCAAACCAGTGTGTGTGGTACCAGTCCTTAGGCAGGGATCCTGAATTGTGTATGGGTGGAGAAATTGAGCTGAACAGAAGCCAGCAAGCAAGCATGTTTACACTCATTTCTCTCTGGCCTTCTGGTGTGATATGATGAGGTGTTTGAAGCTCCTGGCTTGACTTCCTCACAATAATGAGCTGTAGTTAGCTGAGATGCTCTAAGGTGCTTTTGGTCATGGTGTCTCTCCTCTAGGGTGCTTTTGGTCATGGTGTCTCTCCCCTAGGGTGCTTTTGGTCATGTGTCTTATCACAGCAACAGAAATGAAACCAGAGCTCTCCTCTCTGTGTACGTGTGGCAGGACTTAGAATCACCTTGGAGACACGCCTTTGGGTGTGTCTATGAGGACGTGACTAGAGAGGTTTAAGGAAGGTGGGAAGTCCCACTCTGAATGTGGATAGTACTATTCCATGGTCTGGGATTCCAGGCTGAATAAAAAGGAGAGAGCAAGTTGAACACCAGCATTTGTTCATCCCTCTGCCTCCTGGCTGTATAGGCAGTGAGACCAGAAGCCTAGGGATTGGTACCACCTGCACTGGGCTGCATCTTCTAAGATTAATACAGCTGCCATAGCCTCTCTAACATGGTGGGCTCACTGTGAGCACACATAAACCCTCTTTTCCTTAATTTGCTTCTGTTAGGTGTCTTGTCACAACAACGAGAAAAACAACTAATGTGGCATCCCTTCCTAGGTGATCTAGGAGGGAACACAGGGAGCCTTGACTCTAGGAATCACCAGTCCTCCTGACTTGGTGATTTCCCAGCCATCTGGTCTTGCTGCTTAACTTTTCAGAGCCTTAGGTTTTTGCCTTGATTACTTGACATAGTGGCTGCAAGCATAAACTGAGCTTGCAGAAACCTGAAAAGTTAGGAAGTCATTGCATGACTTGAAGGTCTGCTTAGCCTTTTAATATTTTTTTATAATTTCAGAAGAGGCAAGTCACTGTTGGTAATGACCTATAGAAGATAAATTGTTACATTGTTCAAATACTGTTTATAGTAAAAGTATGCATATTAGAATGCACTCATATTGTACAAACCATTTGTGATTATGTAAGTTTCATCAACATGGCAAATAACATCTCATACTGGTCTGACATATCTTTTCATAATTAATCAAATAAGTGCATATATCTTTTTTTGATTTTGTTTTTGTTGTTGTTGTTTTTGTTTTTCAAGGCAGCATTTCTCTGTGGAGCCCTGGCTGTCCTGAAACTCTCTCTGAAGACCAGGCTGACCTCTGAGTCAGAGATTCACCTGCTTCTGCCTCCTGAGCACCAGGATTAAAGGCCCGTGCCACCACTACCCAGCCCAGTGTATATCTCTTATAACCACACTGCACCAAACATTAATGGCATAATTTTAAAATTAGTGGCAAAGTGATTAAAAATTCAAATCATGCTTACTTTATACTATTTAACATTTATATAATTATTCTGCTTATTTAAAATTGAAAAATTATGATTTAATTGCTTTAGGTCATATATATGTTCAGATTTCCCACCTGGCTTTACTCATAGATCATAATTACTCAGAATTAATAAATTCTACTCATTCAGGTTGCTTCTGAAGGAAGATGGAACAGTTAATTTTGTCTTTGAAACTTCTTTGTTCAAGTACCTTGCAGGGTCTAATGCTTTGTAACTTTCAAAGCCATTTACAGATGTTGCTTCGTTTGATGTTTACATGCTGTGTTCTTCCTTCCTCATAGCATAAGCAGTAAGATTCTGATGATCCGAAAAGTCTCAGTGGAACCAAAGACTATGGTTATGTTAACCTGTGCCATCATCAGCTTCCCACATAGTCCTCATCCCCGCTCCTTGCGCCTGTGCCACTGTCCTGCATGTATGTTTGCTTCTGTGTTTATTTGATTGGTATCTTTTGTCCTCCACTGATGGTCCATAAGGGGAGGGACCAGTCTGTATTTGGTTACCTTTTGTGTGTATGCATGTGTATATTTCATGTGGGATGTCCTTCTGTATATGTGTTGCTTTTATTGGCTGATGAATAAAGCTGTTTCGGCCAATGGCTTAGCAGAGTAAAGCCAGGTGGGAAATCTGAACATATATATATTACATATATATATATATATATATATATAGAGAGAGAGAGAGAGAGAGAGAGAGAGTAGGTGGAGTTAAAGAGATGCCATGTAGCTGCTGAGGAAGAAAGATGCCAGAGCCTTACTGGCAAGACACAGCCTCGTGGCGATACACAGCTTAATAGAAATGGGTTAATTTAAGATATACAAGCTAGCTAGGAATATGCCTGGCTACTGGCCAATCAGTGTTTTATTAAACCAATACAAGTGAAAAATCTTTACAGGGTACAAGAGCATTATCTCCATAGCATACCCACTCATGTGTGTATGTAAAAATTTGTGTGTAGGCCAGGTGTCAATGTTGAATGTCTTCCTCAATTTCTCTCCATCTTATTTTTTTGGGACAGGGTCTCTCACTGAACATGGAGCTCACCGATTCTGCTAGACTGGTTGGCATGTCTTTTATCTACACCTATCTGGTAGTGGTGCACACTGCAGTGCCTGGCTTTTTAAACGTGGATATGGGAGCTCAAACTCAGGTCCTAATGCTCACATGACAAGCATACTACCTATTGCGTCATCTCTCGAGCCCCAGTGCCCATTCACTTTCGCACTCCTGCTTCCTCACATTGTGCTTGACACTAGGGGGCTTAGTAAAGATTTGATGAATGCACTAGTCCAGTGCTTCTTGCTCTACAGAATCGGCTTTTTGAGGCAACTGGTGGGGGTTTCTTTGTGCTCTTGGTATCACCAACAGTACTCCCCCTAAGTAGCTGGGCACTTTCCCTTACCCTGTGGATGCTATTAGTTTTGCATCTGACTATTATTTTCTTGACCTGTTTGCCTGCTAGAAAGCTTTTAGCAGATACGGAGGACTTTCTGGTATGAACTTTGTATGTGGGCTATTTTCCCTCTTGTGATTTACATCCTTTCCTTATTTTTTTTGCCATCCTTATAAGCGTCTGCTTCAGGATTTATGCAATCTTGACTGCTATTGCCTTAGTACCTTTGGCAGCAGAGCTGGTTAGAAAAAATAGTTTTCAGATAACTGCCCTTATTGTATGTCTTATTTACTTTTCTATTGATAAGAAGAAACACCACGATCAAGACATGATTTCAGTATAAATGAAAACATTTAATTGGGGCTTGCTTATAGTTTCAGAGGGTGAGTCCATGCCATCAAGGTGGGGAGCACAGCAGCCAGCAGGGAGGTATGATACTGGAGCAGTAACTAAGAGCATCCACCTTACACAAAAGTTGGGGACAGTGTGTATGTGCATGTGCGTGTGTGTATGTGTGTGTAGATGTGTGTATGTGTATGAGTGTGTGTATATGTGTATGTGTGTGTGTGTGTGTGTGTGTGTGTGTGTGTGTATGTTTCTGGCACAGGCTTTTGAAATCTCAAAGCCCACCCCCAGTGACACACCTTCTCAAAGAAGGCCACATAACCTAATCTTTGCCAAAACAGGCCTACCAACTAAGGACCAAGCATTCAAACATGAGCCTATAGGGCCATTCTCATTCAAACCACCACAGTGTATTTCTGTGTGTTTTTGTTTTGTTTTAATTTTATGGTAAAGTTGTGATAAGAACTGATGTCAGATGGAGGTTTTTGGATGCTGAGGATTGTAAAGTCCTATCATGACACCAAAATGTGGACCCATGTTTACTTCCTGTTTACAGACTGAAAGAAGAGAGAGTCACCCAGCAGACTTTTCTACGAAGATGGCCTTGCTTCTCTAAATGTCTACTTGGTCAGGCCTTTGCTTCGGAGAGACTTGGCTGAAGTTAGGGCTACTGCTGGCCCACCACATGCACTGTTGGTTTTCCTTCCGCTACTTAGAGATGCCAAGGCAGGGAGAACTCATTTCCATGATGACATATTGATCCAACTGAGGACTCTTTGGGCATTATTTTGGCTTGAGAAAAACTTGTTGCCTGATCCACAGAACCCCTTAGAAATTAGCCCAGCTACCGCTTTCCCTGAGCTGAAGTGACTGGGTTTGCTTCACCAGCAGCTGCGGCAGTGACCTCGTGCCTTCTCTCCCTGTGTGTCTGGAACTTTGTGACCCCTCCTCCGTTGGGGGCAGGGGACTTTTGTTTATGCATGAAGCACCACTTTCAGTTAGAGCCATGATTATGTGACTTTCGGTGCTTGCTATGTCCCCACTTTTGGCCAACACAAATATGTTATCACACTCGACCTTCCTTAGCATAAGAATGACTTTGGAAGGCCACAAGATTTTCTAATAAACAATAATGAAGGAAATGAGAGCACCTGCAAAGGGAAGGAAAACCTCCAACTGCAGATCGGGAGATAAGACATAACAAAGCCATCCACGGTCTTGTGAAGCGCTGATCCCGTCCAAGAATGTGGAATGCTTTGACGGCTTGTGCGGAATTCCCTGTAACCTGCTTGTTCCAACACAAGCAACAGGAGCCAGCCAAACCAGGAGTGTTGCCTGCCCACTGTCACTGAATGAGCTCTCAGACATCCAGTAAGGGAGCCCCTGCTGGATCCCCCATCCAGGAGGGAGAGAGGTGACAAGCTTCTGACACCGTTAAACTTGAGATTAGACTCTAGTGGGTAACAGTTGGAGGAGCCACTGCCAACCATTCTCCCTTACAGCTCCCCTCAACCCCATGAAATCTACACGATTCTTCCAGCAGTGGCCTGGCTATTAGAAGCCTGTTTCTGAAGCCTGTACCTGGGTTGGTGAGAAAGAGGCTCCCTCTTTTCCAGCTGTACAGACCTTGCTTGCATTTCTTCAGCCTTGGTTTTCTCTTCTGAAAATAATCCAGCCAGACTAGAGAATCCCCAGACTCTATTTCTCTATGCCTAAGGAGATGTAAGCCTTTCCTAAAAGCCTTGCCTGCCATTCTGAATTCGTTTTCTTTCATCCCTTGTAGAAACAGCTGGCTCAGCAGCTAGGATGTGGCTCAGGAGAGAGCACTTGCCTTGCATGTGTAAGACAGGGCCTGACCCTGTTCTGTGGCATGAGGTGGGCTGGGAGCAGGCTCTGGGGTCAGATCCAGCTGGTACACACTGACTTGTATTTGTGGACATCTTCTGCAAGTTTCTTAACCCTTCCGAGTCTCAGTTTCCGCATCTGCTGGAGAAGAGTAGGCAGTTGCCATGCCTGAGTTCCTCTTTGATTTGAAGATCACATGAGCAAATCCGGGCACAGCCTCCTGATCTTTTCTTTTGTCACTTTGCTTTTCAGCCGTTGGGTGGTTCTTCCTGTTTAGCATTCCTTACCTTCTTCCTTAGTCTTCCTCTGGTTCTGTCTCCGTTCCACCCTACTGTTGTTCACATCTGGGCAATGTGCAGTTCGCAGGGAGCAAAGGCCTGACTACCTGAGTTCCTATGTTCCCTTCATTCCACTTCCATCTCCTCTTGTGACCCCTGAGGCAAACTCACGAGACCTGTGTCACTTGGTACCAATACACTCTGCTAGTTTTTGCAGCTCCCATTGGTAGACTAGCAGGACAGGGCTGCTTGGAATGAGAAGCACTTTGACCACATTCTCGAAAATGGATGAAACAGAAGCAGCGCTGCTCTTGGATTCATTAGGGTCTTGGAATGATCTCCCTTCAGGGCCTATGCTGGCCACTGTTAAGGAAGAAAGACTGAGGAGCGGGAAATGCGGAAAGTGGAGGACAAAGGGCAAAGAGAGGAAGGGAAAAGGCAAAGGGGAAAGTTTGTATAAGCAGGTGGTCAGCATAATTTGGAGGCAGCTGATGAGTTATAAGTTTTAGGAAAGGTTGTTTTCTTTTTATCAGGTTTTCAAAAGCCGAACTATGCCTGTTATAGACTGAACCTTGGCCACTAATAAACTGTGTTGGTAGAGTTTTGTCCACAGGCATGGCTGCCAAATACACAACACCGGCTCACACAGCGGCAGCAATTGAGATGCACCTCAAGGGCCTGCTCCTAACAGCTACTGCCATGGCCTAGCATACTACATTGAGAACCTGGGGAAGAAGGCCACGATTCCTTATCAGTGCCATAGTCAAGGAAGATGAGGGGTCTGTAGGGATCAGACTGTTGCCAACTCTCTAGTGGGAAGCAAAATGACTCAGGTGTTGTGTGGCATTCTGAAAGAGGAGGAGAGGAGACTCTGCTCTGAGATAAATTAGGGAATGGAATGAGGAACACAGAGCGGAGAAGACAGGACCCCCGAAATGAATGGGGAGGGCAAACTGTTGTCCTGTAGGGGAACGTAGATCTGACATGAACATTAAACTCTGTGGTGATGTCATTGTGTAACCAAAGTCTCCTTGCACCTGTTAATGCTTAACCTCTGCTGAGGTGGACTTCAGTAATTTAGCTGGACATAGCTGTTGAGTGCAAATGGCTTTGGAGATTTCCCCGTATGGCCTTTCTGTCTTAACCTATTGATTGTGTGACGAAAAGGGGTGGAGAATCCCCCTCATTCGAATGTGTAGAAGATGCTTTTTGCTTGTCTGTAAGCCCTGTGATGAAAAGTTCTTTCAGAGAAATTTAACAAGGACTCTAAGAGTCGCTCTTGCTTTAAAAACTGTTGCTCATAGAGATGACAACTTGAGTTCAAAGCATAAAGTAAAAGTGGCTGTGGCTACTCAATGCAAGTTCAAACTTGAATTGGCCTTCTGCCTTCCCAATGCTTTGACTTCTCAGTAAAAAAAAGGGGGGGCAGGGGATGTAATCAAATGACTAAAAATTTATTTATTTCTACTTTGTATGTGTGAGTTTTTGCCTGTATGTATATCTGTGCACCACATCCATGCCTGGTGCCCATGGAAGCCGGAAGAGGGCATAGGGCATCCTGTAGCTGGAATTACAGGTGGCTGTGAGCCACCACATGGGTGACGGGAACTGAACCTAGATCCTTTGCAATAGCAGCAAATGCTCTTAACCGCAGAGTCATCTCTCCATCCCCTGTTTGCATGATTTTTATCTTCTGAAAATATGTTTCACAATGACAGTCAATATTTATTAGTCCTAAACTGATGACTGGAACCAAAGGATATATGGTATAGGTAAAAAAAAAATTTTGTTTTTGCATTGCTACAATTTAAAAGGTGTAGACTTAGCTTTCAGGGTCAGATCAATGAGGGCATGTGCAAGGCATTGTGGGTTAGGAAGGCCTGTGTGGAAAGGGGCAGAAGAAGTAAAGAAGCTAGAGAATAGGCAGGAATGCTGTGAATGCTGCCTTCTGGACATGACGCAGCTGTTACACACAAAAACTCACAGCCACTGTGATCACACGCACAGATCAAGACAGTTAACATTCAGCCATGGGTTGGGGAGGGCTCACAAGGCTCTGTTCCTGTCTGAGAAGTTATTGGCAGTTGATGGCTGCTGGGGGAGGGGATCGCTTCTCTTTGTTGATTGCTGGCAGGTCTTGCACCTTTGTGCATGCGGCAGAACTGATTAGACTATGTGGGCTGTGGAGAAAAAGGAGAAAGAGATGGAGAATGGAGGACGAAGAGCAGGAGAAGGAGGGAGAGTCAGGAGGAGCATGGGGGGAAGAAAGAGAAGAGGAGGAGGAGGGAGAAGAAGACATGAAGATGGGTGGAGGGAGTAGCTAGGGGCTTGGTGGGAGTTAAAGGGTGGAGAATCAAATATACATTTTGATTATATATTCATGCGTGAAATTAAAAAAATAAATAAACAAATAAAAGGAGAAAGGAAAAGAAACTTTGTCTTATTACTGAGTAAGGACCCCCCCCATACTTCCTCTATCCAGAGAACCATCCTTTCTCGTGGGGTTCACTTTCTCTTCTTGTGTTTAGCATAGTGTTTCAAGCATTTCAAACTGATCTCTGAATTTGGTCCATTCTTGCTTTTAAAAGCACTTGCTATAATGATCTTGATACCCCACTCCCACATTTGCTGTTTTGTTTTTTTTTGACAAGGTCTATCTATATGGCTCAGGCTGGGCTGGACCTCACTGAGGCCAAGCTGGCCTTAAACTCCTAAGTTTGCTGCTCTCCCCCACCCCACAGAGCGCTGTAATTACAGTTGTGTGACACCACACCCACCTAGTCTGTTTCCCCTTAAGTTGAAACTGTTGGACTCTCTTCCCCAGTACCTAGAATAAAGACCATTGTCCCTTTCCTGTCCCTCTGAAGATCCATTGATGGCAGCTCCACACCCTACAGTGTAAGTTCCCTCCACACAGTTGTCTTAGAGGTTTATTCTGTTCCTAGCGCTGTGCATCTGTACCCAAGGGCCTAGTTCCTCTTTATCTTTTTCTTCAACGAGTAGAATCTTTCTCTCCTTTTGAGATGAGGTTGGCTCCAAAGTGTTTCTATTTTGTGTTGTCTTTTGCCTCTGCCCTAGCACAGGTTGTATCTCTAGCCATTTGTTCTAGGACATCTTTCTCTAGGCCCTAGAATGCCTTTTGTGACTCAGAAATGAAAGAGTTACTGTCTGCCGTAGCAGCAAGTTTGTTGAGCCTGTGAAGCACTGTGAGATGACCTGTTTGGGTTTGAGGGTTTATAGCTCCAGCCCTACTTATAACATGGCCCAGTAACATTTGTGCTCACTTCTAGGTCTCCTTCTAAACTGCAGTTTCTCTTTGGGCAAAGATACAGTCTTCCTTAGCTCAGAATCCCCAGCATCCGGTCTATAGCTTGGAACAAAGTAAATGCTTGACATGTGCGGAATGAGCGTGAGACAATGTCTGGGGCGGGGCCAGGACAGGACCTCTGATGAGCTCTGACACACTGGTAGCAGGACTTCTCAGCTGAGTCACCTATCCTTGTTGAGGGGACACTTAGCAATTTCTGGACACAGCTCTGCCACAATGTGGGATAGAGAGGGAGTGGGAAGGGGTCGTGATACTAACGGCATCTAGCAGGTTGGGTCAGGAGTGATGCTAAGGCTTTTGCAAGGCTCAGGGCAGCCACACCCAAATGCAACTTTCTTGTCCCCGGTGGTTTAGAATCTTGGCAAGAAAAAAAAAGTACCTTTCTTGGTGCTCCTTGATTTTGGGGCCCTATTCTCTGCTTGGTTATTGTCTTCCCCCGCTTTCCCTGACCAGGGTCCTGGAGAGTCTGAAGGGGAACTGACCATGGAGGTTTTTGTTCCCTCTCCACGCCACCTGTCTGCTCTGCACCTGTTGTTCCTAGGCTTAGGTGAAGTGTAGAGATCCAACAGGACATTGGTTGGGACCTGTAAGAGAAGACATGAGAGTCTAGACACTTGACTATGTCCCAAAACTATCAAACACCCTTTGGTTGGAGCAGAAGAAAGGGGCTGCCGGTCTGTTCCTTTTATGTGGGAGAAGCCAACCGTTTCCCCTACATTCTTGGTTGATTTTGTTTTATCTTATGTAGCAATTATTCCTCTTTTTCCCCCACAGACCAAGTAAACTTACCCTTTTTTGGTGATCTTTGTTTTGGCTTTTTTTTTGGTTCTTTCTTATTTTGCTGCATAATATCAAAATATTTTCTTCAAAGACAATTTCCTTTAAAAATAAAATGTTATCAGGGGAGAGACTATGTTCACAGCTGGTAAAGGCATGATTATATAATCACCGTATGGGGAATTAAAAAGCAATTTCAGAATGTAGCCCTAGCATCCAAAGAGAAAAATCAAAGAAAACATTCCACTTAAAAAAAGTTTTAATCAAATGAAGTGTTTGAACTCCATTTGGGTTTTGTAAGTATTTTTTTTTTTTACTTTTTGGCAACTTTCTGTATGTGTGTGTTTTACTTGGTAAGGCTTGTAAAGAGGTTATCTTTGCACGCTGAGGGGTTTCCTGAGAGTGTGGGTTGCCTTCTTGTGCCATGAAGCAGCCTTGGAAGGAGCCGTGTACACTACACATTGTAGGTATAAACCTGACAAGCGGCTCGTTCTTTGTGAGCAGTTCCCACTGTCACTCTTTGTCCCTTGTAAATATCATTCATCTGAGCGGAAGCAGCCTGTGGAAAGTTCACAGAGTGAGTGACAGGGACTCCAGGACCCCATGAGTAGTGAGGTCGCACCTATTTTAAACAGAAACAAACAGACAAAAACAAAAAAAACCCCAAAAATCCCAGATCACTTCCTTCATCTCCTCCCAAATTTTCCCATCTACCCACCCACCAAACTCCATGCCTTCTCTCTCTCTCTCTCTTCAGAAAACAAACAGGCAAATAAAAATAATCAAACCAGAATAACAAACAGAAAAAGAAGCAAAAAAGAGCACAAAGAAACACACATACACACACATATATACACACACACTATAAGAAAATCACACACACACAAAACTAGAACCCATAATATGCAAGCAAAAGACACATAAGGCAAAAATTGCCCAAACAAAGCATTCTAAGACAAAACATCTCCCATAATAGCATTGAGTTCGTTTTGTGTTGGCCATTTATTGCTGGGCATAGTGTCTACCTGTAAGTGTGGTTTGTGTACCTAGTGAGACTCCATTGGAGAAAAATATTTTTTTCTTTGTGAATGACTGTCAATTGGAGATAGCTCCTGGATTAGGGATGGGAGCTCATGTCCACTTTCACTCTGAATGCTGGGATCCTATTTGGCTTTGACCTATGCAGGCTCTTTGCATGTTACCACGGTCTCTGTGAGTTCATATGTCCTCCAGTACTCTTGTGTCTGAAAGGTACTGTTTCTTTGGTGTTTCCCCTCCTCACTGACTCTTCCACTTTCCTCCCTTTTCTACATAGTTCCCTAAGTCCTGAGGAGAGGGGTTTGATGAAGACATCCTATTTCGGACTGAGTGTTCCAAGGTCTTTTCCTCTCTGCAGTGGCCAGCTGTGGGTCCCTGTGTTTGTTCCCATCTACGCAGGAAGAAACTTCACTGATGATGGCTGAGCAAGACATTGAACTCTTAGCCGTCATTTCTAGCTCCATTTCTTTGGCAGAACAATAGTGTTTGTTTTCTTCCTAGGCCCATGGTTTATACAGGTTAAGGTTCTTGGCCACTGAGTGGTGTAGAGCATGCCTGTCTTGTGGAGTGGCCCTTACATCAAATCAGATAGTGATTTGTGCACTACTGCATCAATGTAATGGCAATCAGGTCACCATTGTTGATCAAAGGGTTTCTGGCTTGGTGGGTGCAACCTTTCTTCTTTGACAGAATGCAGAGTGCCTTCCAGTATTGTGAATGCAACCCTAGTGAGCCGGAGTGAATTCTCAAGTTGGCACCAGCTCAACTTCTCAGTGTTCATTGAGATCTGTAAGTATTATCTTAACAATGGGGCCTTATTCTCAGTTTGTGGAGAGTGACCAATAGCCTTGGTAATTGTCTTGAGTTGTTTAGAGGTTTCCACGGGGTCCCTTTGGCTAACAATTCGATTAGATTTAACTCATTCCCGGTCTTGGAGGTTTCACTTGGTGTCAAGAGATGTCTTCTTGGGGCTTTCTTCCCCCAAACCCCTCTTATTTCATGATTACATTTTGATTTCTTCCATATATATACATTTTAAGAAGCTTATACTGTAGTAGGTTTCCATAGAACCCCTCAAATGGCCCTTAGTTTTAGCTGTCCCTTCCCATATCCCCTTCCTTATCTACCTTTCCCTTCCCCATATCTGTTTAATCCTCCCGTTCCAGCTTCTACTTCTTATCTCTCAATAACTAAATATTCTCTTTCCCTTTCCTTGGGAGATCCTCCCTCTCCTTCTCAGTTCCTTAATTTATACCTAATTTCTGTGATTATGATGATTATAGTATGCCCACTAAAGGCTTAAAAGAATATATACCATATTTGGTTTTCTGGGTTACTTCACTCAGGATGATTTTTTTCTAGCTTTATACATTTATCTGTAAAGTTCATGACTTAGGTTTTATTTCCCAATATCTTAGTAATATTCATTGTGTAAATTTATCACATTTTTATTATCATCCATTAAGGAACATCTGGCTGTCTCTATTTCTGGCTATTATGAATAGAGCAGCAATGAGCATGGTTAAGCAAACGTCTCTGTAGTAGGATGTAGAGTCCTTTGGGCATATGTCCAAGAATGGTATAGCTGGATCTTGAGGTGAATCTATTTCCATCTCCCTGAGGAACCACCACACTGGTCTCCATGGCACAAGCTTGCAGTTCCAATAGCAATGGGTGAATGTTCTTCTTATCCCACATCCTCACCAGCATAAGCTACCGTTTCTTTATTGATCTTGGACATTGTGACTGGTGTAAGGCGGAATCACAAAGTAGTTTAATTTTCATTTTCCTGATGGCTGAGGATGTTGAGCATTTCCTTAAGTGCTTCTCGGCCACTTGGGTTTCATATTATGAGAATTCTCTACTTAGATTTGTACCCCATTTTAAAATTGTTTTCTTGATGTCCATGTTTTTCAGTTCCTTATATGTTTTAGATAATAGCTGTCTATCAGATGTGTAACTGGTAAAGATCTTTACCCATTCTGTAGACTGCTGCTTTGTTTGGACAATGGTGTTCTTTGCAGTGCAGAAGCTTTTCGGCTTCATGAAGTCCCATTTATTAATTGGTCTTAGTGCCTGCACTAACAGTGTTCTGTTCAGAAAGTCTTTTCCTTGCACCTAATTTGAATAGGATAGGCTAGACCTTTGACTGTGAGCAGCATTGAATTTCTAGAAACTTATGTTCTCTCTTGGCTCCGCTTACCTCATTGGTACAATGGGCACAATATGACCAGCTCAAGACATGGCTCACCAGGGCAAAGTGTGGTCCCAGGTGCTGAGCAACCAAAAGACAATCACTGGGCATAGAAGACATTTTCTTTGAAACAGCGAGAACATCAGAATTAGCAAAACAGCGTTTATAAAATTTAATGTGTGAGTTTTAAGAAAATATTAAATATCAGGCTTAAGTTCATGCACTTTGCTTTGAGTTCAGTGTCTATTTTTTTTTAAACACAAAGTCTTCCTGTGTGCTTGCACAAATTTTGGGTAAAAAATTCGTGATCTTTCTGCCTCTGCTTCCTGAGTGCTAGGGGTACAATATAAATGGATGTGTCTAACTGGTATTTGATTATTTTTGTTGTGATATTTGATATATCTTTTAGCAGTATGGAATGCACTAATATTATAAATTATAGACATGAAATTGGCATTCAGTGTAAACCCACTAGAAAACTGTGTTTGAATACATATGTTATTCTATTATCTGTTCAAGATCATTAATAATTTTATCTACAAAATATAGAAATATATGTGTGTTTGCGTGAGTGTAGTGGTGTGTGTGTGTGTGTGCAGTCAGAGATCAACCTTAGTTATTTCTTCTCAGTTTCCATCTGTCATGTGTGTTGAGACAGGGTTTTATCCTTGGCTTAGAGATCACTGGTTGAGGTAGACTAACTGACCAGTAGGTCCCAGCATCCATTCACCCATCTCTGCTTCCTCACTGCTGGGATTATAAGCACTACTACTGCACCTAGTACCTCCCGTGGGCTCTAGGGATGGGATTAGGGTCCTTTTGCTCCATGGGAAGCCAGGTGATCTCCCTAGCCCTTGTATCGGTTGAGCAGGAGCTGAACAGTCTGATTCATAGGCTTTTGTGAAATCGTGAGAACATGAAAAATATCGGGCTCTACAAAATTACTCTTTATTGTTTACCTATTTCTAAATCAGAATTTTTTAGTACATCACATATTATGTACATAATTAATTACATACAGTGGAAACACCAAAACTGTAACCCCAAAATTCTGTCTTGAGCTGCCCTAACAAACTGACATAGTCCTTGGCACTGAGAGGCCCATTGCAGTAACCGATTTGCTCAGTTTGCACCATGCAGTGCTTGGATGATCTGAAATGGTTTCCTCATTCCCATTTGTATGTTTTCGTTTTCTGTAACATTTGAGTCTTATCTAAGAACTCATGCATAGTTTTTGTACTATGTAAAGTTATATTTGGTATTTTATACAGACTATCTTCCTAGTAGTCCAACAGAGCCAAATAACCAGAGTCAGACACTTCAAACTGGGTTCTTTTTAATCTTTCATAGACACACTCTATTATCCTTGATTACAAAGTTTGGGCTGTAAGTACAGTGATGGAAAGTGGTAACCTATGTCTATCCACACAGCTTCAAAGGCATGTAGAATTTTAGAAGATGAAGACTTTATTCAACAAACAACATACTCTCATTCTAAAAAAAGTTAATTAAAAAATGGAAGCACAGTCCAGAAAGTGGTATGCAGATAAGGGTAAGTGAGCAGCTGTTTTCAAACATGTACTCTGTGTTCTTGTCTTCATAAGGAGCTTCTACTCAGGGTCCGACTGCGATGCAATGTCGCATCTCAGACTGATCCTTCTCTCCTAGCCCTTTCCTTTGTTTCTTTGCTTCTTTGGGCTTCCTCCTCTGGTTTTATTGCGAGTGGTCTGGGCTTTGATCTCTGGTCAGCTCTGGCTTATAGCACAGACCTTAGCTTTGGTATGACATGAAGAAGGACATAGGTGTCCTCTGAAATCTAGGTAGACAGGCATTCACCTCTTCTGTGGGGAGGTCTGAGACTAACAGGATAGCTTCAGAATCCACTGTCTCCCAATACATGATGGGAAAAGTCAAAGTCATACGGGTATTTTGGCATCAAGAAAGCGCACCGCTGAGAATAAGTGTGAGGTTCGGGATTTCTCTGTTTCTCATTACACTTACAGGACCACCTTGAGCTTAAGAATTTAAGTTTCCCTGTTGGTATTGTTGCTGACACTGAATGGTTAGAACAGTCTTTCAGATTCCACACCATTTTCTGGTTAAAAAAAATTACTAAAATAGTTTTTACAACTGTACAGTAAATGTAAAACTGACTGATAAACCAAAAAAGTCAGTCTCTATTAGTCTAGTTAATTCTAAGAAAGGCAAAAAATTAGAAGTTCTAAATGTTTTCTTTGCAAATAGCATTTTATATTTTCTGATTATTTAAAACTTTTTCTTTAGGAAGGAAAAAGAGCGTAATAATACAGTTCATTGTGTTCGCAGAATGAGAAAGCATACGAAATAGTCACCTATTGGAAGAACATGGTTAGGTAGTAGATGTTCTAATATACAGTGCCATGCTCCCTTAAAGTTAAGGTGTCATAAATGAAGGGTTCTGGCATTCAGACAACTCTGGAGTTTCAGGAGAGGCGCTGCAAGGGTTTTCCTGTTCACCAAAGTCTGCACATAAATTCATCGTAAGCCCTGAAGCAGGTGGCTTTTAACAGATCTTGCATTTGGTGTCTTTAAGCAAAAGGATGTTCATTGGCAGGTCAGACACAGCTCTGTGGCTACACTGATGGTTATTTCATCATTTTGAAGTGGACCCCAGTGCCTTTGTGCCCCCCAAACTAAAAGCAGCATACATATTGAATCCCTACACCTGATATATTAGTTACTAGAATGGGGGAAAAACCTTTGTTTACTACCAGCTGACATTTCCCCCTCCTTTATTAAAAGATTTCATTAAATTTGAGAAAGTGTAGCTGAAAGGCTTGGCTCAGAAAATACATCCCTCAACACGTCCGACTTCAGCCTGTAGTGCAGACATTTCCACTACATAGTTCTTTATATTTTTTCACACACATAATTGGATTTTTGAAAAACTGTGACTCATCGACCAGCTACTAAACAAGCCCCAAACTTTATCCGACGAGTTCATAACCTGAAGTCAAGTTGTAGGTGATGTTTGTAATTCTAAAAATGCCAACATTTGTCATTGTGAATTATGTCTCCTTTAGGGAATTCCTTTACCAAAGAGAGGCAGTCATTTCTGACACTAATCAGATGCCTCTGTGCTGACCCTCTTCCAAATGGGGCCAGCTTTCTAGGCTATTAGTATTTAAAAAGAAATAACCAGTCAGTGTAGCATTTCAGTAAATAATGACCTATAAGACCTGCTGGCCATATTCTCCATTGCTTCCCTGTGATTAGCTTGGGAAACATTACAGGGTTTCACTCAGTCAGCTGGGCAATGGCTTGGAGTTCTTCATTTACAATTTTTTTTCTCGCTTAATCCGTGGCTTTGATTTTTTTTTCTTTTTTTTTTTTTCCTCGTAAGTTCCTATATATAAAGATTAGAAACTGCTTCTGGCTATGTGGAATTACATGCTTTTAGATGAAATTCAATCCATTGTGAAAGGGTTTGTTCAGAGCCACACTCCTTTTTCCTTGTTGAATTTGGATGACACAGACAAGGACAGTAGTTAACTGGGGACAGAAATTGTGTTACTCAATTTAAAAAAGCTGTAGTAATAATTTTGGGAAAAACCAGGCAAATTCAATGCCAGTGAGCTTACTTAAGCCTTTTAAGGAAAAAGAGGAAATACCAAGAGATAATTAAAAGTGCAGTGCTGCCTTTGCCTCTGGAATGCCTTCGACTGCTGTCTTTATATAGGTTATGCCATTATGAAGGTGGGGATTTCAAAAGAATTTGTGGCATCTAACAAAATGATGGTTTTGTAATGATTTTTAATACTCTTCTTTGTGTGGACTGGTTAAAATAAATGTGTAGTAGTAAAAAGGGAAACTGTTGAATCTCATGAGCAATTGGACCTTGATTTCTTCTTTTTAAAAAGTGTAACTGGTTAACATTTTTGAGAATTCCTGAAAACTTGTTGCCTTCTCCCAAATGATTAGGGGGATGTGCTCCTAAGTCAGCCGCAGAGGGCTACCAAGGGAGTATTTTATTTGCTATCTATTGGAGCCAAAATGCATGCTCCATGTGGCGCATGGGTACACATCTGTGGACAAGATCTGCAGATTCTGCTGAAGGGTCACTCGGACCCAAAAGCAGCAGATTCTTCAAATGCATGGGTTCTATGTTTTATACCCTTACGTCTCTTTCAACTCCTAGGAACGGCAGAAGATCCCCAAAGACCCCGGCATTGTTCTCTGCAGTCTTCTCTGCCTTTCACATTTCTTCCTAGATTTATTAAGCAGATTTTTGTTTTGCTTTGTGTAAATGAGTTTTATCTCAAAGTAGCCATGACACTCCGGTTTCTAAACCCATGCTTAATGGATAACCCTTATTCTCTTACTTCCTCATTCCCCAGTCTGAACCTTCGAGCTTGCTGCTCTCCTGTGTTTAACATTAGCCGTGGATGGCTCTCAGGAGTCATTCAAATATGGGAAATGAGTTTTGTTTCCTTAATTGACTTGGCTGGGGGGTGTTCATATTGAAGGGATGCTGGGAAAAGAAAATGAGCAGACATTCTAGGGAAGTGAGGTAATTGTACTGGGCAGGAGGTGGTTCCGGAAGTTTCTGCTAGGAGTGAACTTCAGAATTACCAAACGTGAATCTCCCAGTTTTGGGCTCATTGCTATACAACAGGAAGAGCTGTGTGGACAGTTTGCCCTTTCCCTACAGACTCCTCTGATCTCCAGCAAGTCTTACCAATTGGTTATTCGTTTTTGGAAAATTCTACTTAAAAAAAAATAAAGAAAAAAAAGATGAAGGCTTCATTGAGCAGAAACCCAGATTACTCAGATAAACCACTATTGAAGAGGAAGCTGGAAATGCTGGGCTAAGGAGGATGAGCTCCCTGGGAAATAAACTCACGATTGGACTAGGAAGAGAACCATGAGCACGGGACCAGTGTCAGCAGGGCAGATGCAGGTCGGGAAGCTGTAGCAAGACTGACTACTGACTGCTGACTGCACAGCCTCCAGGTCTCCACAGCCTGTGCTCGCCCAGTGGGTGAATGAAGTCTTCTGTAAGCTGCGCTTGCCAAGTCTTGGGCTGACTCCTTTCAAGGCAGTAGGCTTGAAATTTGCTTTGGAATCACAGGAAGAAAGACTCTCTATAAACTAAATGGCTATTGTTTTCACTAATATTATTATGTCACACTTAACCCCCAGTCCCTCCCAGACAACAATTGAACCAAAGCAAGCATCTGTCAATGGAGCCTGAGGTCACGTTAGTTCACTTCTGCCTGTAGCCAGACTTTATGTAAACTACTGCAATGAAAGCAAAGAACTCTAATATGTTTTGAAGGCACACACTTACTAAAAACATAATTTGAAGTGAGAGCACACACAGAGAGAATAGCATTCATATTCTTCAAAGAAAATGAATTCTTCTACTTTTTGGTTTTTCTTGGATGAAGTTGACAGAAAAAAAGATTCTGGACTTACAAGTTCTGAAATGTAGTGACAGACTCTGGGTGGTTTTTTTTGTCATTTCTTTTAACTAAATTTTGATGCTGTTAGGGGCAAATTAGAGCTCAGAAATATTCTGTGCTGTGGAGGTATGTGAGGACGGATGGAAGCTTTTAGCTCTTGTGCTTGAGATTTCCCAGTGAGAAAAGGAAGTATTCTCCACACTCCCAGATGTGTGCCCTTCTCATTATAACAGGCCACTAGGCCTTCATGCTTTTTAATTATTTCTATGAAAGATATTTACCCAGCGTCGTTATAGTTCAAGCTGAGGCCAGAGAACAGGATTCTTGACTTGTTCCTGTTCCTATATTGTGTACTAAAGCAGTTATCAATTGACAAATAGGAATCCTCATACTTTGATGCACTGTATTGAGATGATAAGAACCGATAAGAACCACTCGAATACAAAGATGAAGACGGGGAAACAAGAAAGAAGAAAATAATACAAACTTTTAAACCGTCAATTTCAGATTCGGGGACAATGACAATGGAGACCAGGCCAGGAACACAAACTCACAATGCCCCTTGCAAATGTGCTTTTACTGGATGATGTTTAACAGACGAGGTACAGCAACAGTGACAAGAGCCAACTTTTGCACAGACTTAAAGGTGTGACATTCAGTTACACTGCTCCACCACACTCATAAGCCCAGAGATGATCGCATGCATCTTACAAGCATTGCCGGGTGCAGGTTCAGTCCCTTCCCTTGACGAAGTCAGCTCCACAGACTGCCATGCTCGTGAGGCTCTTCACGTCAGTAACCTAGGGCAGCAAAACTTACTCTCATCTGTCCATCCTTCCCGATGTCCGGCAGAAAAAGCCACTCAAAATGAGAGAGGGTCTTTTCCTGCCCCTACACATGTACTTCTCATTTGCTCCTAACAGCATCAAAATTTAGTTAAAACAACAACAAAAAAACCTCAGCTAGACTCTGTCCCTACATCTGAGATTCAGAGCTTCCAAATGCTGGTCTCTTCTCAGGAAGAGGTAGTTCAGGCTTAAAAATTCATGCACAATGAATGTGCTGGCACAAACTGATACACATATTACTGTAGGAGTCGTTCAATACCCTTTAAGACAGGCAGGTAATAGCTAAGCAAGCAGGGCGGTCACAATGGGCGCACAACAGGCAACATTCCCTTGGGTTATTACAGATAGAGGGAGACTCAAGTTCATACACCTGTGGGCCCACACTTCTCAATCTTTTGATCTTATAAAAGGGGCCAGAAATTTGAGATCTTTGTGTGAAATCGCTTACCAAATAAATAAAGTCTCATTTATAAAATATTGCTCTCATAATTTTTGTTTCAGAACCCTGTGAGGACTATACCAGCATGTCTGTGGTAAAGACTTAGAGGCCCACAGCCTTGTGTGGTTGGTAGCTTTAGAATGATTAAACACACAAAGGTTATATTCCTTTAAGGAAAATAGTTTTAAAAATATTTTTTTGGAAAATATTGTTTTCAGTCCATATGCATGAACTCCTTTTTTGGCTTTGATCATTTTGACAGGGAATTCCAGGTGCTGTGTGTACTCTAATGCTTCATTTGGGACATTTTCCTGCCTGTTACAGCCTTCTCAGAGCACGTTCCTGGGGGTGCCTGCATTTGTTCCAAGTCCTAGAATATCTTCAGGGTTGCTTCTTCTGCTTAATTCAACTCTGTTACAGGACAAGTGTTTCTGCATGGTGATCAGCATGAGGACCTGCTAGAGTGTCTACAATAGGCAACAGTATAACTAGACCTTGGGTTTGGCTTGCTCCCTTTGGATGCAATATATTTGATGAAGTTTTTGGGATCAGTGGAGAACTGGAGCTCAATACCACTCTGAGGAGAAGAAGAAAAAGAGGAGGAGGGAAAAGAAGGAAAAGGACAACAGCAGCAGCATCAATTAGTAGTAATAATAACAATTTAAAACCAAGTAAAAACAGACTTTGCACCCTCCTCCCCGCCAATGCAGAGCTAATTTTCAGGGTGTGACCTGCACAAAACATCTGTGACCTTCTGTATTTTAGAAGTTCCAAGAGGAAGCCATGGCTCTGGCTGCCACCACCGGCTGAGCAGGAAACTTGGTTTGCCAGGAAAATAAGAGAGGAACAAGACAGACTTTTCTCCCCAACTTCCCCAGATGCTTCAGAAGCCAGAGCTGATTGGCCGAATAGACTGATCTGAAGGACTCTGTCTTGTCTAGTGTGTATGAGACATGACAGGGCACATGATGGTGTAGCCGATGGCCCCTCCCCCAGTTTCAGTGGGTTAGCACACTAAAAGCCATTTTCCCTTCAGGCAGTCCACTGGGTGCACAGGAGGGGTCTTCTACAGAACTTTCCTTCATCCCTGGAGGACTCCACTGTCTCCTGGGGTCTCCTTGAGGTCATCAGCTGGGAAGCAAGAAGGAGAACTGATTGGTATGTTTTAGAGCCAGCCCAGGAGCAGAAGTCATTGCCTCTGCCACATTCTGTTGTCCAGGACTTAGTCACAGGGGAAGCTGTGCGTCCTCCCATTCACCCTGGAGGAGGAGACAGTTTGTGTCAACACCACCACCTGTTGATCCTCTGAGCAGAGAAGGGAGGACGAGGGCCAGCACAGTCCTCTCCTTTTCCTTCCACCTCCTTTCTTCTCTTCTCCTTTGTCTCTGCATGCTGGCTGGTCCCAAACAAGAAGGCCATTTGACAGCTTTTCTGTCAATTGCCCTTTTCTTTTTCTTGTGAGACTGGTCTTCAGATATTAGGGAAGGAAGAAGTCGGGGTCTTCAGGTTGGAGCTCACAAGCTAATTTGTGATTTATGTCATTAATTTCCCTCCCTGTGGTGAGCTGCTTTCAAGGACCTGGCCTCCTTCTCTTCTTTAGTCCAAACTCACGGGACCACACACATTTATGTGAGGTGCATGAGTGGCTTTTCCAATCCACTATGCACACACCTTCCCTTACTGTTATCCACTATGCACACACCTTCCCTTACTGCTATCCACTATGCACACACCTTCCATTACTGCTATCCACTATGCACACACCTTCCCTTACTGCTATCCACTATGCACACACCTTCCCTTACTGCTATCCACTATGCACACACCTTCCATTACTGCTATCCACTATGCACACACCTTCCATTACTGCTATCCACTATGCACACACCTTCCATTACTGCTATCGACAGGAACAAATAATTGAATACATTGACTTGTTGGCTTTTCTAAGTGGTTTCAGTCAGAGGACCTTGTCATGCCACATAAACAGTTGGGTCATTTTATTCACCCTGGTAAGTACTTGGGGCAACAGGAACAAAGCTCTGATTTCTTTAGTTCATAAGGGGGAAACCAAGAGATGCTTTTCCAAGTCATCTTATCCCTAGGAATTCCTGAGTTCTTAAGACTCTAAATCATCTGATTCCACAACTTCACCAGGTAGAAGTAAATAGTTCCTGAAATTTGATAAAAATTTGCATTTATCTCTTTTACATTAGTCATGAAAATTATATGAAATTCATGCATCATATATTTTAGATGTATTTTTTGTTTTTCGAGACAGGCTTTCTCTGTGTAACAGTCCTAGCTGTCCTGGAACTCTGTAGACCAGGCTGGCCTCAAACTCACAGAGATCTGCCTGTCTCCCCAGTCCTGGAATTAAAGGCGTGTGCTACCACTGCCCAGCTAGATATGTATTTTTAATGATTTATTTATTTTTACCTTATGAGTATTTTTATCTGCCTATACAAATGTGTACCATATGCGTGCCTAGTGCCCTTGGAGGCCAGAAGAGGGCACTGGATCCCCTGAACTGCAGTTAGCAGGCAGTGAGCTCTCCTACATGTGAGCTCTCCTACATGTGAGCTCTCCTACATGTGAGCTGTCCTGTGTGAGCTGTCCTGTAGGTCTTCTGCAAGAACAGCAAGTGCTCTTAACTTCTGAGCCATTCATCTCTCTAGGTATATATTTTAAACCATTGCTATTAAAACATTAAGACCCTAAGTTCCAAACCAGAGTAGTTGGGGTATATATTTAAAGGGCTCACGAAATAAAAAAGTTTTAATACCATCAGGTTATAGGAGATGTCCAAGTAGTTTGGGAACATGGTTTTCTGGTGTCAGACCACATGTTCCTATGAAACACCCGTAGACAAATATACCTGATGATGAATTCAAGGTACTAAAGGGCAGCAAGAGAGGCAGTGTTTCTAATGCCCATGGCTGATGCGCGGAGGCATTTATGTGCTCATCAAGTCAAGTAAAAGACGGCTATTTAATGCATTGCACACATAGTTATTATGTAATAAAGACGGACTGTCAGATGGGTTTAAAGTGACATTTTTGGGAGGGTTTATCGACCAGATGCAGTGAATCTGAGATCCGTGCATTTTGCTTTGAAGTTTACTCTTGATCCAGATCTTCAGTAAAAAGGTAGTTTCCAAATCACTGATCTGTGAATACTGCTTGTGATTAGTTACCCTTTTATAATCTCAGGAATTCTGTTCTCTGCTCTATTTTGAATACCTTCGACTCCATGGGGAGTTGTATTTTGGCTGGTATATTTGGGACTGCTAATAAACACCCACTTCCTGTTTTTCTTACTACTGTGTCTAGCAAATTGTAAAATGACTTGTATTGCCTTTCCGTTTCTTGTGTGTTTAACAAGCCTTGATTTATGTTGTGGAATTATCTGCATCAAAGAATCCTTGCCAACAAAGTTCTCATAGCTTCACAATGTAAGATACTGTATCTTTTTCTTGCAGTACAAACTTGAAGGGTGATAGGAAAAATAATTCTATTTCATCAGTACAGAGGACTTGGAATTTTAGTATTTTGAGCTCTCAATAACTCTTGAGAAGTTTATTTTTCATGTATGCTTAAAAAGTCATTAATTTTTTTCTTTTAGCAAAACATATTGCAAGACAGAAAAAAAGCTCTTTTTAAGTATAAGTCTCAGGCTCAAGTCTAAGCATTGGATTAAACCAGAAAAAGGACTGTTATTACTGTTATTCCTGCCAGGTTTTTAGTTTGCAAAATTCTCTGGTTGTTTTTGTTGGTAACTTGTGTCTAACCAGCTCGATGCCCAGCTCCTGTGGTACAGGCTGCACAGGAATATAGGTTTAGGCTGGTACAGGCTGTATGTCCAAGCAGAGGAAGTTGCTAGTGTAGGTGGTCAGGGATTCCCCCAGGGGAGGAGGCACCTAGGGGAGGAGAGGCTGGTGGTCGCACACCAGCACCACAAGGGGGTAACTATCCTTTGCCATCCAAGGCATTACTGAGTGAATGTTCAACAGATATTCTTTCTCCTTGGCATATATAACAGGATTAATGTTTAACAAGTTGCAGGAGCCTGGAATCTTTGACCTCTTCATACTCACCCACCAGCATAGCAGCCAGCGCTGCAGCTGCGTGACGATGATCATGGAACTCCACAAAACGTGGGTGGAGTGAATACCCACTACATACCAAAGAGGTGCGCTCCATTGGTCTATTCCCGTGACCTGAATGGGAATAGAAGAGTCAGACAGTTATGAATTTGGCCCTGTATTGACTGGAGAGCTGTTCCACCCTTAGACTTGAGCAATCCGGATCCTACTTTTAGTGCATACTATTTTGCTTGTAGTCTGGCGATAGTTAGAGTTCCCCAGAGGAACAGAGCCAGTGGGACACTGTTTCTAAACTGATAATGGTCTCTGTAAATTCATTCTAAATTGAAAATATTCTAAGTTAAAAATACATTTAATACACCTTCCTAATCTCCTCAAAGAACACCCTAGCATAGCCTAGACCAACTTAAATATACATTACTAGAGAGTTCTTTGGGGGGCAAAAGGACCTAACATGAAGTGTATTTTATATATGTATTATATGTATCTAATAAAGTATCAATGCAATGTATATAATGTAATATATAATGAATATATATGTATATATAAATATACATATACACATATATATAATGAATATAACACACTATATTGTTTTCCCCTTGGAATAGGTGGTTGATTGGGAGCTGAACCTCTGTGATGTTTACTGCCCAGCTTTAGAAGAAAACACCACACCAGATGTCACCAACTTGGAAAAAGAAAGAAAATTTAACAATCAAAGTATAGTTTCTACTAAATATGACTGCAACTCTGTGCATTCATGAATATGTAGTAAGTGGGGTAATTGTAAATTGAACCAGGGCACATATATTCCCCGTGAGGGCCTCTTTTCTCATCAGTCCTCCAGAGGGTTGGGTGGAGCTTGGCATAATAAATAATAAACGAGTCTCACTACACATGTGTCCCAGGCCCTTGTGTACGGGGTGGAGCCAGGGATGACAACATAGATGTAATCAACTCTCAACATCTCCATTTACTGTGTTGGCTATGCTAGGGGCAGGCCTGCCTTCCCTTAGTATTTTCTTTCCTATTGACAATATTTCATAAATAAAATATTAAAAATACAATATATTATGAAAACATAATATATTAAGGTTTTCTCTCCCTTATCTCCTCCCAGATCCTCCCCCCTTCCCTACCCACCCAAGTCTGTGCCTTCTTTCTCTCTCTTTAGAGGCATATTAAAATGGGTATATTAAAAGAAATCAAACCAGAATAAAACAAATCAACCAGCAAACAGAAAAAAAAACCCACAAGAAACACATACACACAGAGAAACACACACATGCACACACAAAACATCTGTTAAAATGTAAAATCAGAAATCATAATATATAAGTAGAACACCCATAAGGTAATAAATGTCCAAACAAAGCATTATGAGACAAAGCATCTCCCAAATGCCACTGAGTTCACTTTGTGGTAGCCATCTACTGCCGGGCATAGAGCCTGGCTTTTTAAGTGTGGTTTGTGAATCCAGAAGATTTCTTTGGAAGAAACTTAATTTTTCCTTTGAGAGTGGTTGACACTTGGAGCTAGCTTTTGGTTAGGGATGGAGGTTACTGTCCACTTCCCCTCTCAGCACTGGGACAGATCTGGCTTGGACCTGTGTCGGCCCTGTGCACATTACCACAGTCTCTGTGGGTTCCTATGTGCACCAGTCCTGCTGTTTCTGGGAGACACTGTTTTCTTGGAGCTATCCATACCCTCTGGCTTTTACAATCATTCACCCCCTCTTCTACACAGTTCCCTAAGGGGAGCCCTGAGGGCTGGGATTTGATGAAGACATCTCGTTTAGGACTGAGAGTTCCAAGGTCTCACTTTCTGCACACTGTCTGGCTGCGGGTCACTCTCTGTTCCCATCTACTGCAGGAAGAAGCTTTTCTGATGATGACTGAGCAAGGCAGCAGAATGTCATTAGGAGTCATTTTATAGCTACATTTCTTTAGCAGATCACAGTGATTGTTTGTCCCCTAGGCCAGCAACCTATCTAGTCTCAGGTCCTTGGCTACCAGAGTAGTGTCAGGGATGGGTTCCATCTCAGGGAGTGGGCCTTAAATCCAATCACATGGTGATTAGTTACTCTTAAAACATTTGTGCCACTATTGTGTTGACATGTCATGAAGACAGGTCGCCATTGCAGACTGAAGGGTTTGTAGCTTGGTTGAGATTTACCTTCCCCTCTGGTAGTATGTAGAGTACCTTCCAGTGCCATGAACACTAGTCAGTATAGGTGAAGGCTCAAATTAAGCACCAGATCAACTTCTCTGTGTTCAATGAGATGTGTAGGTACTGCCTTCAGCAATAGGGCCTTACCTTCAGTTTGTGAAGAACAACCAAGAGTCATGGTCTGAGTTATTTGTGGGTTTCCATGAAGTCCTTTGTCTAACAGATGAGTTTCAGTCCCAGCAATGGAGCCTTCAGTTGGTAGCAAGAGATGTCTTGTTGGGACTTTGTCTCTACAACCTCTATTATTTGGTGATTTCATTTAGAGTTATTTCATATGTGTAAATATTTTAAGAAGCTTTACTGCACTAGGTTTCTATACGACCCCTCAAATAGCCTTTAGTGTTATCTGTCTCTCCCATATTCCCTTCCTTCCATTCCAGTCTCCACCCCATGTCTTTTAATAACTATCTAGTCTATTTCCCCTTCCTTGGGAGATCCTTCCCTCCCCTAGTCCTTACTCTATACTGAATCTCGGTGAGTATACCAATTGTAGCATGCCTAGTGAAGGCTTAAAGACTTGAGCATCCACATTCAAAAAAATACATTTATATTTGTCTTGTTGGGTCTGGGTTACCTCACACATGATGATTTTTTTCTAGCTCCACTTTTTTACCTGTGACGTTCATGATTCAATGTATTTTTTATTTTTATTAACATCTGAGAAATATTCCATTGTAAAAATCTACCATACTTTCATTAATCTCTTGATGGACATCTAGGTTGTTTCCAATTTCTGGCTATTATAAATAGAACAGCAATGAGCATGGTTGCGCAAATCCCTCTGCAGTCAATGTAGAGTCCTTTGGGCATCTGTCCAACAGTGGTGTAGCTGGATCTTGGGTTCTAGCTATTCCCATCTCCCTGAGGAGCCACAGCACTGCTCTCCATGGTGGCTGTACAAATTCGCAGTTCCAATAACAATGGGTGAGTGTTCCCCTGTCCCCACACCCTTGCCACCATGTGCTGTCATTGTTTTATTGATCTTGGACATTGTGACTAGTGTAAGGTGGAATCACAAGGTAGTTTTAATTTGCATTTCCCTGATGGCTAAGAAAGTTGAACACTTTTTAAAGAGTTTCTCAGCAATTTGTGCTTCATCTTTTGAAAATTCCCATTTTTAAATTGGGTTATTTGCTTTCTTGATGTTCAGTTATTTTAGTTCTTTATATATTTTAGATATTAGCTATCTATCAGATGTGTAGCTGGTAAAGATCTTTACCCATCCTTTAGACTGCTGCTTTGTCTGGATGATGCTGTCCTTTGAGGTACAGAAGTTCTTCAGTTTCATGAGGTCCCATTTATTAATTGTTGTTCTTAATGCCTGTGCTATCAGTGTCCTGTTCAGAAAGTCTTTTCCTGTACCAGTGACTTCAAGGCTATTCCTGACTTACTCTTTGATAAAGTTTGAAAATATGGCCTTATGTTGAGGTCCTTGAACCACCTGGAATTGAGATTTGTTCGGGATACACACACACACACACACACACACACACACACACACACACACGCACGCACATATGGTATAGGTTTTCCCCTTTGATTTGCAAATCTGGGTTTATTTATTCCTTCTGTTTTCTTGGGTGTGCTTAATATTATCAGATTGAAGATTTTCTTTTAGCACCTTTTATAGAGGTGGATTTGTAGATAGATACTGATTAAATTTAATTTTAACACATTTTTCTTTCTTTCTCTATTGTGGTTGATAGTTTTGCTGGGTATAGTAGTCTGGGCTGGTATCTGTGGTCTCTTAGAGTTTGCATATTAGAACTTGTAGAATAGTTGTCTAGACCCTTCTCGCTTTTAGAGTCTCCATTGAGAAGTCAGGTGCTATTATAATGGGTCTGCCTTTGTTGGATAGTCTTTTTCTCTTAGAGGTTTTAATAGCCTTTTTTTTTGGTTCTTTACTGTCTTAGTTAAGGTTTTTATTGCTATGAAGAGAGCCATGATCACAGCAACTTTTATAAAGAAAAACATTTAATTAGAGTGTCTTACAGTTGAGAGGTTTATTCCATTATCACCATGGTGGGGCATGGTGGTGTACAGACAGACATGGTGATGGAAAAGGAACTGAGATTCTATGTTTTGATTCACAGGCAGCAGGAAGTGAACCATGTATCACACTAAGCATATCTTGAATGAAGGAGCCCTCAAAGCCCACCCACACAGTGACACACTTCCTTCAACAAGGCCACACCTACTCCAACAAAGCCATGCCTCCCAATAGTGCCATTCCCTATGAACTTGTGGGGGCCACTTACATTCAAACTACCACATGTATATTTAGTGGTTTGATTATTATGTTTCATGGGGAATTTCTTCTTTTGATCCTTTCTATTTGGTGTTTTGTATGCTTCTTGTATCTTCATAGGTACCTCATTCTTTAGATTATGGAAATTTTCTTCTATGATTTTGTAGAAAATATTTTCTTTGCCGTTGACTTGGGCTTCTTCTTCTTCTCCTAGTATTTGCGGATTTTGCCTTTTCATAGTGTTCCTAATTTCTTGGATGCTTCATGCTAGGAGTTTTTAACCACATTTTTTGACCTAGCCATCCATTTCTTCTGTCATGTCTTCAATACTTGAGATTCTCTCTTCCATGGCTTGTACCATGCCGGTGAGGCTTACCTTTATTTTTGTTTGACTTCCTAAAGTTTTTATTTTCAGTTTTATAACAGTTTGGATTTAGTGATTCTATTCCTTTATTAAATTCTACTTGAATGTCATGAATTGTTTTTATCATTTTATTTCATTATTATTATTATTTACCATAGACTTCATTCATATCCTCTCTAAGGTCCTTGAACATACTCACAAAGGCTATTTTGAAGTCCTTGCCTTGCCCTACAGCTGTATGTCTTTTCTGCAGGCCTACTGTAGTAAGTTTACTGGGTTCTGCTGGAGTCATATTGTCTTGCTGTTATTGATTGTGGTTTTGTTTCAGTGTCTAGGAATCTGGAGTTGACATATGGTCTTGTCTTTGTGTGGGTGCTCCTTCATTACTGCTGGCCTCTCTGACTCTTAGGAAAGTGTGGTAGCCTGCTAGGGAGTGCTTCTTCAGGAGTGTAGGTATGCGGCAGCAAGGAATAGAGGCTGGCTAGGAGGAAGGCTGAGAGGGGCTCTAGGAAGGACCTAAGAGGATCCTGTTTGCACCTAAAGATGGAGTCCACCAGGAATTAGAGGTGTGGTGGGAAAAGGGGATCCTGCAAGTATGTTGTAGTAAGAGAAATACTTATCTAGAGAGGCAGGGATGAAAGGACCAGGGGAACCTCGGGTCTGAACCAAGACTTGGAGTCTCCAGTGAATGAAGGGTACCTGAAGCACATTGTTACTAGGCGGAGGGCTCGAACGGAGAGACAGGAAAGCAGGACAGGAAGGATAGTTGATTCACCTCGCTGAGACCCTGCCAGGGGTGCCCACTGGGGGGGTCCCACATTGAAAGTGTTTGTAGGTATCAGCCATTGACAGGAAGGAATGAACTCAGGCTAGAAAGAAAGTGGGGCTGAGAGGGTCCCCAGGAAGGAGAAATGGTGTGTCCACTCCAGTGTTTGGCTGAGTCCCCCGGCAGGGAGACGGGAGGGAGGACAGACCCCTTCCAGCAGGCAGCTACAGGAGACACAAGTGAGAGTGAAAGTCACCTGAGTCTCAGCCCATTGTGGCCACTGAGGAGCCCAGACAGAGAGCGTTTCTGGGTATCTGCAGTCGACAGGAGGGCATGGTGGGAGGAGGAAAGGTGGCGGCACTCCAGAGTTTGTGGAGTCTACCTGGACTGGAAGAAGGGAGGGAAGGCCTCTAAAGCAGGGCTGGGAATGGAGCTGGAGAAATGGTTTAGCATTTTCCTGAACACTGTGCTTGCTGCTTCAAGCTGAGCTGAGAGCCCCGGTAGGGCTGACAGCTAAGGGCAGAGTCTCAAGGGTGCCTTGCCTGGCCGTCTTCAGCCTCCTCAGACTTTGACACAGTTCTCTGCTAATTGTATGCATTTGCATTTTTACTCCATGGCAGGGAGGCTCTTGCTTTTCCACACTCACTTGTACTCGTAGTTAACAAAATTTTAAACATTTGCTAGTATAATCAAAGTGAAACTGGAGCTCATCATTGCTTTAATTTACATAATCTTTTCGGTTTCGAAGACTCATGAACTATAAACACACACAGATACACACAAAGAGATACACACACACACACACACACACACACACACACACACACACAGCTCTAGAGCAGTGGTTCTCAACCTTCCTAATGCTGCAACCCTCATGTTGTTGTGATCCCCAACCATAAAGTTATTTTCATTGTCACTTCATAACTATAATTTTGCTACTGTTATGAATTGTAATGTAAACATCTGTGTTTTCCAGGGGTCTTCCAAAGGGTCGAGACTACCCCCACCCAGGCTGAGAACCATAGCAATAAAGGAGACACACCTAGCATGCCAAGAGTAGAGACTTAGGTTAAAGAAAAAGGTACCAAACAGCTAAAAGACAAGACATAGACTAAAGGAACACTTTTAGCCAATACAAGATTAATAGCTATAATAGCTATAGCAAGACAGCCCAGTAGAAATTTGACAAGTGCTCCAAACAGACGACACTCCAAAGCTCACGCGTGCCTGGAGCTCAGTGCGCATGTCTTAGCTATGAGATGAGCAGAAGGAGCGGCAGATGGGCTCTGCAGATGCCATGGCCTTGTGGGTCCCCTAGGCCACACTCCTTGGAAGGAACATCTGAGTTGGGAGGTTTACTGGGGAGAATTTCACAGGGAATAAGAAAGGTCCGATCAGGCAGAATGAGGGTTGCGCTGGGGCGCTGGAGGTCGCATTAGCTGAGACAAGGAACTAGACCCATGCCTTTTGTGCTGATCACTTACTGGTCCTGAGTTCCCCTAAGAAGAGGAAGTAGCCTTGGCAGGGCAGATCTGTTTGGCTGGGAGGACAGTCCAAGGAAACAGCTGTGAGCCATCGGTTGCCTCGCTCCTGGCAGCTGTGGATGCAGCAGGTGTTGGGTGGGGCACACAAAGCCTCTACTACGTGCAGCGTTAAGATCCAGCGAGTTAACCAAAACACTGTGATTAAGAACACTGGTGTTGACATCCAGGCAGCTCACATTTAACACTGTTCTACCACTCAGCAGGCAAGCTTGGGCAAGCTAACGGTTCTGAGTCTTAGGCATGGTACTATTTCAACAAGGATTTGTTGAGTGCCTAAAGATACCTGCCTTGAGACTGTTGTGAGGGTTAAGTGAAGGGCTACACACTGAGAGTTAGCTTGATGGGCAATTAACCATTTCTTGTTAACCATTATTGGTAAACACATGCAGGGCTTTTGGTTTTTTTCAGTGTAATACTGCAAGCAACTCCCTTGGAATGTATCTCTGTGGATGCCTTAGACTAGGGGAACCCTCCTGAGCTCACCGGGATTGAGAGAAGCGTTGTTGCCCCTCAGCTAGAGTATACCTTAGCTGGCGAGTGAACCGCTCGCTGGATGCTGTGCCCTCCACACCTCACAACCAGTTGTTAGTATTTCTTCCCACCTTCTCATGACTTAATTTCTGTTGCCCATAGGTCTCATTTAAGAGAAAGACCACAAATGCGTCGTCGCTTGCTCTACCAGATGACAGCAGTCAGCAGCCTTTGACACTAGAAAACCTTTTCTTTTTTCAATTTTTTTTTTTTACCAGAATCAAACAAATTTTAGGGCTAGATAGGACCAAAGGGATCAACGGCCACAAAAACTCCACAGGGTAATGGCTTTCTTTATCTGTCCCTCTTTTTCCTTCTGTAGTGAGAATCTGCTCCCCCTCATCCTCTACTACCTAATCTACACATAAAATTTTCAGTAGTGGCTCATTTTTCAAGGACCAAAAAAAGCCCCCCAAACCAAACGATAACAGCAGCAACAAAACAAACAAACAAACAAAAGCCAGGCTAGCTCTGGTTGAAATGGAGGTAGAAGACAGGACCTGGGTTTCTGTAGCTGCTTCTTACAGTCCATCACAGTCCCTATGCATGTCATGGGCTGGAGTTATGAAACTGATAAAAAAAATCAATCAATCAATCAATCGACCTGTTGATCAGATAATAGTAAGAATTCACTGGCACAGTGCACCCAGTGCACTGTGAAGATGGAGAAAGGCCTGTTCCTTTTTTTTTTTTTATCACTGGCTTTTCTTGGCCTCTCTAACCGCGACCCCCTCTTTCCACCATCAGTATCCCCGGGACTCCATTTTTGGACCTCACTCTTTTCTACAGCCACATCTTTGAAAATTCTTTATAATCTCACAGTTTAAAACACATTCATCTGTTCTTCTCTCCCCACTGATCCTGTGGGTCAAATTCAGGGGCTCACTCCTCAAGGCGATCTTCTCCCAGTGGGTAGCAGCCCTACACCTCCCCTCTTGCTCCTGCTTTACAGGCTCATTCCTCCAGGCCAGAGTGTCTTCCCCAACACCCAACCGAGAGCCTGGAGATTGACTCACTGCAAATAGGACACCTGACCTTCTCCTGTGAAGCCTGCTTGCTAATAGCAATCTGTCTGTTTGGATCACGACCTTTTAGGGGAGAGATCGAACAACCCTTTCATAGGGATCATCTAAGACCATCGGAAAACACAGATATTTACATTATGATGCATAACAGTAGCCAAATTACAGTTATGAAGTAGCAACAGAAATACTTTTATGGTTGGGGTCACCACAACATGAGGAACTGTATTAAAGGGTTGCAGCATTAGGGAAGTTGAGAATCACTACTCCAGATGCTCAGACTAAGGCATCTTACCAGTCTTTTTCAGCTCCCATGCTCCGATGTGTGCACACACACACTCACACACCTAATTCATCAAGAATGCTTAGGCTCTTGAGTCAAAACGGATTTTGAATGAGGCCAGTTCTTCTCCTTTCTTGCTATTAATCAGCCTCAGCACCATTATGTCCCATCTCTACTGTTGCAGGGAGTTCCCTCTTAGTCAATATGGTGATAAAACCTGGGGGATTCTGAAAACTCAAAGGGAGGAGACATTAGAAACCCCCTTGGGATAGGATTATTCTAGATAATGACTCGTTTTTCCTCTCTTACACCTGATATTTGGAAGTCTAATTCCAGTGTATCTGTCTGCCAGGGTGCCTTGTAAGGACTTTGGCTTATATGCTGTGTGACATGAAGGGCTGGAGGGATTAGGACATGTGATGGTCCAGGGCTAGATTGGAGCAAGGCATAGCTTTTTCCTGTCTATCCTGTGGCTAACACCACCACTTCCCACATCATTTCTAATTGGAACCATCATTTGTTACTCCCTCACTTTTCTTCCCCTGGCTTAATTTGTAAAAGATTTGCTTATTTTTATTTTAAAAATGTACCTGAGTGTTTTTTTACATGTTTGTAAGTGAAGTATATGTGTTCTGTGCCTGCAGAGACAAAAAGAGGTAATTGGATTCCCTGGAGCTGGAGTTACATACAATTATGAGCAGGGACTGAACCTATGTCATCTGCAAGAGCAGCCAGTTCTCCTAATGACTGAGCCACCTCTCCATCACCCCTTCCTTTAATTTTTAACACTTCTTACCATTTTCAAATTTTTAATCAATAATATTAATTTCTGTTTTCTGCCACTAGAATGTAAATTTTGTAAGACTATATTTCACTCATTTAAAAATTATATGAGTGTGAGTATATTCTACATGTGTGCAGGCACCTGTGGAAGTCAGAATAGGGTGTCAGATAGCCTGGAGCTGGAATTACAGGTGTTTGTGAGCCACCTGATATGGGTGCTGGGAACTGAACTGGGGTCCTCTGGAAGCAGGACGCCTTCTTAACTGTTGATCCACATTTTCAGCCTCCTGAGACATGAGTTTTCTGAGCTTAGAGCAGGGCCTGTTATAGAGTTATAACTCCAAAGATGTTGATGAATAATTGAGAGAAGCAATATCACAGGGTAAATAGTGTTCTGCAAATAATTTAGCAAGCAGTGGAAAGGCCATAACTGGAGCCAGAGTCCCCAGCTTTGTGATTATTGGTGTGACTACAGTATGCTTGAGACGGAAACCAAACTCCTGATAAGTCACCCAAGCTCTGCTGAACTACACTTCATCTTGTTTAGGCCTGGATGCCATTTTTGAAATGACAGGCAGAATTATTTCTATGCAGAAGCAATTTCTTAATCTCAGGTACAATGATGCAAAATCAAAAGAAATCCTATTAAGGGGTGATCTGAGAAAGCGTTGGACTATATTAAATCAGAGGTATCAGCAGCCCTTTGGGAGAGGGTTTGCCTCAGGAAGCAGAGAGAGTCTAAGGAGTCAGCCCTCTGCAGGAGGAGCTGGGAAGCATATGAGCTGGGCTTGGTGTCTGTCCTCAAACCTGGAACTTTAGGACTCTCTGGTTCAACTTGCATCCTTCTTTATTTCTTTAAAATAGAAAATGTCTGTCTTGCTTTTTGTCAACTATTTAGGTAGTGAATGAGTCAGATCTGTGGTACTGAGATGGAAATTGTTGCTGGGACTTTTGGTTCTTTTATTTCTTATATCTGAAACATTCTTTTTTTATTTTTATTTTTACATTCAAAAATTTACACTTCCTCCCCTTCTCCCATTCCCCTCCCACTTCCCCACTAACCCTCCTCCCTCCCCCTCCATCCTTAAGAGAGGGCAGGGTAGCCTGCCCTGTGGGAAGTCCAAGATCTTCCCTGCTCCATCCCATACTAGGAAGGTGTGCATCCAAATAGACTAGGAACCCAAAAAGCCAATACATGCAGAAGAGACAGGTCCCAGTGCCATTATCGATGGCTTCTCAGTCTGCCCCCATTGGTAGCCACATTCAGAGAGTCCGATTTGATCACATGCTTGTTCAGTCCTGGTCCACCTGGATTTGGTGAGCTCCCATTAGATCAGGCACACTGTCTCAGTGGGTGGACCAACCCCTCGAGCTCCTGAATTCCTTGCTCATCTTCTCCCTCCTTCTGCTCTTCAACTGGACCTTGGGAGCTCAATCCATTGCTCTGATGTGGATGTGGGTCTCTGTCTCTATCTCCATCCATTGGATGAAATTTCTATGGTGATATTCAAGATATTCATCAGTGTGACTATGGGACAAGGCCAGTTCAGGCACCCTCTCCTCTGCTGCCCAAGGACCTAGCTGGGGACATCCCCATGGATGCCTGGGATCCCCTCTAGAGCCAAGTCTCTTGCTACCCCTAAAATGGCTCCCTTAATGTAGATATCTTCTTCCCTGCTCCTATATCTGCCATACCTCCATCTCCAATCTCCCACTCCGCCAAGTTCTCCTCAGTCCTTCCTTTCTCCCTTCTCCTTCCCCCTCTCCCCTACCCCCAACTCCATCTACACCCCTACCCTCACCCCCGTGCTCCCAATGTTTGCCCGGTGATCTTGTTTGTTTCTAATTTCCAGGAGGATCTATATATGTTTTTCTTTGGGTTCACCTTGCTATTTGGCTTCTCTAGGCTTGTGAACTATAGGCTTAATGTCCTTTGTTTATGACTAGGGTCCACTAATGAGTGAGTACATACCATATTCATCTTTTTGGGTTTGGGTTATCTCACTAAGGATAGTGTTTTCTATTTCCATCCATTTGCATGAAAAATTATTCAAGATGTCATTGTTTTTTACCGTTGAGTAGTATTCTAATGTGTATATATTCCATACTTTCTTTATCCATTCTTCCATTGAGGGGCACCTTGGTTGTTTCCAGGTTCTGGCTATTACAAATAATGCTGCTATGAACATAGTTGAACAAATGCTTTTGTAGTATGATTGGGCATCTCTTGGGTATATTCCAAGAGTGGTATTGCTGGATCCTGAGGTAGGTTGATTCCCAATTTCCTGAGAAACCGCCACACTGATTTCCAAAGTGGTTGCAACAGTTTGCATTCCCACCAGCAATGGATGAGTGTTCCCCTTACTCCACATCCTCTCCAGCATAGGCTATCCTTGGTGTTCTTGATTTTAGCCATTCTGACAGGTGTAAGATGGTATCTCAAAGTTGTTTTGATTTGCATTTCCCTAATCGCTAAGGAAGTTGAATATGACCTTAATTATCTTGGCCATTCAAACTTCTTCTGTTGAGAATTCTCTTTTCAGATCATTATCCCATTTTTTAATTGGGTTATTTAGAATTTTTAATGTCTAGTTTCTTGAGTTCTTTATATATTTTGGAGATCAGACCTTTGTCTGATGTGGAGTTGGTGAAGATCTTCTCCAATTCAGTAGGTTGCCTTTTTGTCTTAATGATTGTGTCCTTTGCTTTACGGAAGCTTCTCAGTTTTAGGAGGTCCCTTTTATTCATTGTTGCTCTTATTGTCTGTGCCACGGGGTTATACGTAGGAAGTAGTCTCCTGTGCCCAGGTATTGTAGGCTACTTCCCACTTTATCTTCTATCAGGTTCAGTGTGGTCAGATTTATATTGAGGTCTTTAATCCATTTGGACTTGGTTTTTGTGCATGGTGATAGACAAGGATCTATTTTCATTCTCCTACAGATTGACATTCAGTTATGCCAGCACCATTTGTTAAAAATGCTTTCTTTCTTCCATTGTATAATTTTAGCTTCTTTGTCAAATATGAGGTTTTCATAGGTTTGTGGATTAATATCCGGATCCTCGACTCGATTCCATTGGTCAACGTCTCTGATTTTGTGCCAATACCAAGCTGTTTTCAATACTGTAGCTCTGTAATAGAGTTTGAAATCAGGGATGGTAATGCCTCCAGAAGTTCTTTTATTGTATAGGATTGTTTTGGCTATCCTGGGCTTTTTGTTTTTCCATATAAAGTTAGTTATTGTTTTCTCAAGATCTATGAAGAATTTTGTTGGGATTTTGATGGGGATTGCATTGAATCTATAGATTGCCTTTGTTAGAATTGCCATTTTTACTATATCGATCCTACCAATCCAGGAGCATAGGAGATCCTTCCATTTTCTGGTATCCTCTTCAATTTCTTTCTTCAAGGCCTTAAAGTTCTTGTCAAATAGATCTTTCATTTCTTTGGTTAGTGTTACCCCAAGATACTTTACGCTATTTTTGGCTATCGTGAAAGGTGATGTTTCTCTGATTTCCCTCTCTGCTTCTTTATCTTTGTGTATAGGAGGGCTACTGAATTTTTTGATTTGATCTCGTATTCTGCTACATCACTGAAGGTATTTATCAGCTGTAGGAGTTCTTTGGTAGAGTTTTTGGGATCACTTATTTACACTATCATATCATCTTCAAATAACGAAAGTTTGACTTCTTCCTTTCCAATTTGAATCCCCTTGATCTCCTTATGTTGTCTTATAGCTATTTCTAGAACTTCAAGCACTATATTGAAGAGATATAGAGAGAGTAGGCAGCCTTGTCTTGTTCCTGATTTTAGTGGAATTGCTTTGAGTTTCTCTCCATTTAATTTGATGTTAGCTGTCGGCTTGCTATATATTGCTTTTATTATATGTAGGTATGATCCTTGTATTCCTAATCTCTCCAAGACCTTTATCATAAAGGGGTATTGAATTTTGTCAAATGCTTTTTCAGCATCTAATGAAATGATCATATGGTTTTTTCTTTCAGTTTATTTATATGATGGACTACATTGATAGATTTTCATATGTTGAACCAACCCTGCATCTCTGGGATGAAGCCTACTTGATCATAAGGGATAATTTTTTGATGTGTTATTGGATTCGGTTTGCCAGTATTTTATTGAGAATTTTCTCATTGATGTTCTTGAGTGAGATTGATCTTTAATTCACTTTCTTGGTTGAGTCTTTGTGTGGTTTTGGTATCAGGGTAACTGTAGCTTCAGAAAAACTGTTTGGCAATGACTCTTCTGTTTCTATTATGTGAAATACATTAAGGAGTATAGGTATTAGCTCTTCTTGGAGGTTTTGGTAGAATTCTGCATTAAAACCATCTGGTCCTGGGCTTCTTTTGGTTGGGAGATTTTTGATGACAGCTTCTATTTCCTAGTGACTTATAGGTCTATTTAAATTGTTCACCTGGTCTTGAATTAATTTCGGTATATGGTATTTATCTAAAAAACTGTCCATTTCTTTTACATTTTCCAATTTTGTGGCATACAGGCTTTTGTAGTAAGACCTAATGATTCTCTGAATTTCCTCAGTGTCTGTTGTTATGATCCCCTTTTCATTTCTGATCTTGTTCATTTGAGTGTTTTCTCTCTCCACCTTTTGATTAGTTTGGATAGGGGTTTGTCAATCTTATTGATTTTCTCAAGGAACCAGCTCTTTGTTTCATTGATTCTTTGGATTGTTTTCTGTGTCTCTATTTTGTTGATTTCAGCCCTCAGTTTGATTATTTCCTTCTGGGTGAGTCTGCTTCTTCTTTTTTTTTTTCTAGAGCTTTCAGGTGTGCTGTTAAGTCACTAATGTGTGCTTTCTCTGTTTTCTTTATGTGGGTACTAAGTGCTATGAACGTTCCTCTTAGCACTGCTTTCATAGTGTCCCATAGTTTGGGTATTTGTTTCTTTATTTTCATTGAATTCAAGGAAGACTTTAATTTCTTTCTTTATTTCTTCCTTGACCCAGGAGTGGTTCAGAAGTTGACTGTTCGGTTTCCATGAGTTTGTAGGATTTCTGGAGGTGGAATTGTTTTTAAATTCTAACTTTACTTGATGGTGATTTGATAAGACACAGGTGGTTACTCCAATTTTTTTGAATGTGTGGTTGTTTGCTTTGTTACTGAGTATGTGATCAATTTTGGAGAAGGTTCCATGAGATGCTGAGAAGAAGGTATATTCTCTCCTGTTTGGGTGGAACGTTCTATAGATGTCTGCTAAGTCCATTTGATTCATTACATCTGTTAGTTCTCGTATTTTTCTGTTAAGTTTCTGTCTGGTTGACCTTTCCATTGGTGAGAGAGGAGTGTTGAAATCTCCTACTATTAGTGTGTGGGGTTTGATATGTGCTTTGAGTTCTAGTAATGTTTCCTTTACATATGTGGATGCTTTTATATTAAGGGCATATATATTCAGGATTGAGACTTCATCCTGATGCATTATTCCGTTTAAGATTATAAAATGTCCATCTCCATCTCTTCTGATTGATTTTAGTTTGAAGTCGATTTTGTTAGATATACAGCCACACCTGCTTGTTTCTTAGGACCGTTTGAGTACAAAACCTTTTCTCAACCCTTTACTCTGAGATAATGTCTATCTTTGTGGTTGAGGTGTGTTTCTTGTAAACAGCAGAATTTTGGATCCTGTTTTTGTATCCATTATCTTAACCTGTGCCTTTTTATAATTGAGTCCATTGATATTAAGTGATATTAATGACCAGTGGTTGTTAACTCTGGTTATATTTTTTTGGTGGTAGAGTTTGTGTGTTTCCCTTCTTTGAGTTGTGCTGGTGGAGGGTTGTTAGATGTCTGTGTTATTATGGGGGTTGTTTGCTTCTGTTAGTTGTGGTTTTCCTTCTAGTACTTTCTGTATGTCTGGGTTTTTTGGCTATGTATTGCTTAAATTTTGTTTTTATCCTGGAATATCTTGTTTTCTCCATTGATGGTGAAAGAAAGCTTTGCTGGGTATAGTAGTCTGGGCTTGCATCCATGGTCTCTTAGTGTCTGCAGCACATCTATTCAAGACCTTCTGGCTTTCATGGTTTCCATAGAGAAGTCAGGTGTAATTCTGATAGGTTTACCTTTATATGTTACTTGACATTTTCCTTTGCAGCTCTTAATATTCTTTCTTTATTCAGTATGTTTTGTGTTTTGATTATTATATGGTGAGGGGATGGTTTTTTTTGATCCAGTTCTGTATGTTTCTTGTACCTTCATAGGAATATCCTTCTTTAGGTTGGGAAAGTTTTCTTCTATAATTTTGTTGAATATATTTTCTGGGCCTTTGAGCTGTAATTCTTCTCCTTCTTCTACCCCTATTATTCTTAGGTTGGTCTCTTCATGGTGTCCCAGATTTCCTGGATGGTTTGTGTTAAGAATTTGTTGGAGTTGTTGTTTTCTTTGATCAATGAGTTTATTTTCTCTATCGTATCTTCAGCATCTGAGAGTCTTTCTTCTATCTCTTGTATTCTGTTGGTTATACTTGTCTCTGTTGTTCCTGTTCATTTACCCAGATTTCCCATATCCCACCATCCCTCAGTTTGTGTTTTCTTCATTGACTCCATTTCAGTTTTCAAGTCTTGTTTCCATTACCTGTTTGATTGCTTTTTCTTGGTTTTCTAGGGTATCTTTGAGGGATTTATTCATTTCTTCTAGCTTTTTGTTAGTCTTCTCATCCATTTCTTTAACGGAATTTTTCACATCCTCTTTAATGGTCTCTATCACTTTCATAATGTTACGTTTAAAGTCGATTTCTTCTACTTCATCTGGATTAGGTTGTTCAAGTCTTCCTGTTGAATATTCACTGGATTCTGGTGTTATCATGTTGCTTTTCAGGTTGTTGGAGGAATTCTTGCATTGGTTCCTGCTCATCTCTTCCTTTGAATGTGGTCAGGAGAGTCTCAGTGGTTTGGTCCGATTTTTGCTGTAGTCCACTGTGTACTTGGGGATTTTTCTTGTTCTGCCCTCTCTTAGATCCCCTCAGCACTGGAGTTGGCTCTTGCATCCCCTCCTCCCTGAAGTAGGCTGTGGTGGTGGATCTTAGGACCCCTCCAGATGGATCTACTGGTACTGGATCAGGGCCATTGTGGGCTGAGGACCTCATAAACAAATGGGTGGGCTTGGCAGATGCCAGCTCCGTGGAACAAAGAAATCCCTGTAGCCTTGTACTCACCACTGTGGCTCCAGAGCCTCGGCCCTGATGCAGGCTGAGTTGAGGGCTCCTAGGACCCCGCAGATGGGAAGGGGTGCTTGGGGGCAAGTTGGGGTGGGATATGTAGAGAAAGCCAGGGAGAAGCCCCACTGAATGGCCAGAAAGTATAGGGGATTGGAGGGCGCCTGTACTCCCTTCCAGGGGTGTCTGGCCAGGTGGGCACACGCTTACCACTCCATGTGGATCTACTGGTTTATCTGAAACATTCTTCCTAAAGTTTTCCCAGAATTCCTTCTGAACAAGAACCATGCTTTCTAAAGGTTGCACTTGACTTGACATTATTTTTACTATTTCCCCCTTTGTGGTATCTTCATATTGCTTTCCAAAATGTTATCAAACTATTTCTTGAGGGTCTATTTTATATATCCAACTAAATCTAAAACCTTCCAAAGACAGGGTAGGAGCCATAGTGGGTTTTGTCTGTTTGCTTGGGTTTAGTTTTGCTTTTCTAGTTTTTCCCCCCTTTTATATCATACTCAAGAGCAAGGCTCATAAGGGCTAATGAAGACACCAAGACCTTGATTCCACTTTTGGTTGTCTCTTTGTTCTACTGTAGTCATCCTGAAAGTCAATATCTTCTGCAAGATGAGAATATAAACATATAAACTAATATGTAAACATAATAACTAATAAACATGTTAGTGGGCAGGGAAGACAATCAAATAAACACCAATTATTATTTGAGAAACTAGGCTACTTCTCCTGGACCCTTTCCAACGGCTCCCCAGTTTAATCCTGCCCACATAGTCTTATTGGCTAGTCTCCTGTAGCTCTGTCTGCTCAACACAGCCTGATCTCCCAATCTCAGTTGAAATAGCCAGGCCTGAGATCTTGACCAAAGAGGGCCCTAAACACTTGGAGGGGGGTAGGATCAAGAAATTTCATTTTCAACTGGCTGTTCTTTTACACACAGGGGAGGCAAATTCAGAAGGCCTTGTTGGTTATACTTTTCCAACCATGCAGTTGAGCCTGAAAGAATACAGATCTCTGGTTAAAAACATAAGTAAATAAGAGATAACTGATGAGGGGAAGAGAGAGGTTGCTTCAACTTCTCATTCTTGAGGCTCAGTTTTATTTTTGTCCCAAGGATCAGTGAAATATTCTGGCATCCACACTTCATCATCGTAATGATAAGTTTTTTTCTATAATTAGCTTGAATTGGTTTCTGATATGCCCCCTAAGTATCTTGACCGTGATATTATATGTGAAAGCAATTTGTAAACCAGATCTAGGGGATCCTTAGTAACCAGTCTTTTAGTTGCGCTCTGCATTTTCTTATTATGCCCGAGTCATCAATGGCAACAGAAATGTGCTACAAGATGTACCAAGGGACCTTTAGTAATGGTAACATGTCCTTTGTACTATGGCAGTTGGTCAAGGGATTCTGGGGACAAGAAAAGAATTGGAATGTCTGTGGTATCTAGCTAAGACTGAGGCAGGGAAGACTACCTGGATGTCCGAACAGTATTCTGTGCAAGAATGACCGTGGAAGGGCTGGTGCTGGTGGGTCATGACAGAGCTAAGTGATCGTGCTTTATAACATACTTTTGGAAACACCACAGACCTGAACTTCATTCTTCCATGGTCCATTTTGCCCTTGCCTCCACTGCTTCCAAACGTGAGCTCTGAGAGGTGAGATTAAAGCGAGACAGAGGCGGCTCAGGATCCAGCACCAAGTTAGTAAGTTAAACTTCTTTCCTTTAAGTTCACATTGTACCTTTTGAGAGATTAAGTGTAACCCTAGCCCCAACTCATATTCACATTCCCATCTGTGTGAGGAGACTGAGAACACACTTGTTGCAAGCAACCTTGCTATTGGGATCCAGGCGAGAGCACCCTCATGCCTCTCTCCTCAAACATGTGAAGTCAGTCAGTGAGGTTAATTGAGGTCTGCTGGACACAACCCTAGAGTTGGAACACTGGTGAACAGCCTTGCCCTTTGAGAGGCACATGAACATGTGTGACAGGTGTCTAGTGTGGCAGGACATTGAGGGAAACCACATGCCTTAGGCATCCCTTCTTTCTGTGTTAAAACTTGAGCAGTGGGAGCTGGGTCTATAACCATCTCTGGGAAAAGAAATGGAAGTCTTGAATACAGTGGCACCGTGTTTGTTTTTAGGAAACAGCAGAAGTGGGAAAATGGACCAAAGAGTGGCCTGACCCAAGCCATCTCCTGATGAGAGGCAGCTGGTCAGTGAAGAAACTGGAAGTACAGGAGGATTCAGAGTTAAAGGACTTAGAGGAAGCCAACCGTGATTTCCCGGCATGCAAATACCGTGTTAGAGAAGTACAGTGTGCCCTTGTGGAGTGGCAGAGGACATTACCTCCTTGTCCCCTTCCCATACTCAATGGATTTTAATAATTTTAACCACCCTGAAAAGTAGATGGCCCTGCAGTTTTTCTCCTCTCAAATCTGTCTGTTGTAGTGTGTTCTCTTTAGAATATTTTGACTCTTACTTGAGTGTGGCGGCACAATCCTGTAATAGTGAGCTTCCACTAATGTCTTGATGTGCCGGGCCGTCTCCCATCCTGGACAAGCTCTGTCAAAGCCTGGCCCTGTCTCAGGTGAAGGAACAGCTTAGGGGATTCTCCCATAATTGAACAGAGTCCTCTGTCTCTGTTGTGGCCATCTTTGGACCAGCGGGAGTGAGCTTTGAAATTCTGACTGCATTATCAAATAAAGTAGCTAGGGTCAGAGAACTGTTTTCTTAAATTGCTCTGAAAATTCTTGTGTAGGGTCTTTTCTCCTTCCTCCTCATCATTAATTCAAGGCTGCTCTAATGGGTGAGCTTGTTACCTGAAAGTAGTATCAAGTGACGGCCAGTGTCATATCACTGGTGTTTATCCATTGATGGATTTTTTTAGGAAAGTACCTAGAGAAGTCACCGCAGACAGGCCTGCATCACCAAGCCTGAGGAAGGGGTTCCGGGGAAAGTGAGGAAGGATCACCTGAACTGGCTTTTCCATTCAGCCTTATGCCCTTGTGTCTGTTTTAAAAGCCTGGCTTCTATGAGTGAATCCAATAGTTTAAATCAGATGAGACAAGCAAGGAGAAGCGCAGTGACTCCCGAGAGCTGCGTTTCTCCACACAGGCTGCTGAGAGGCGCCTCAGGAGAGGCCCCGCATGTTTCCTTCTTGAATCGTCCTTCTGTGGCAGGATCAGGAAGTAGGTGGAAGGCGCTGAATATTAGCTCTAAGTTTTTGTACAATTTTGTGAGCCTTTGGCAGTCATGGCAACTTTTTGTTGTAAGAATCCCAGCTTACTTGTGGGGACCCCTGTATGCATCTTGCACCAATACTGCCATAGCAAAGGGTCCAATCAGTTTTTTTTTATAATTTATATATATTATATGTATTTATATATAAATATATTTATTTTTATTGGTGTTTTGCCTCCATGTATGTCTGTGTGAGAAGGACATATCCCCTGGAACTGTAGTTACAGATGGTTGTCAGCTGCCATGTGGGTGCTGGGAATTGTACCAGGGTCCTCTGGAAAAGTAGCCAGTGCTCTTGACCACTCAGCCATCTCTCCAGCACCCTCCAATCAGAAGTCTTATTTTAGCCTAGTTTTTAGGCGACCAGAAGGAAGCTACAGGCGCAATTTACATGTACACACAGCAATGTGTTTACTTCAAAACTTTTTAAATTAATGAAAAACCTGGAAAATAATAATTCAGTCCTGATGTGAAGTACAGAAAGCAATAAATAATTCTAAAATCTTTCTGTGCCTGTGATGCTAAACCAGCTTTGTTTTATTTATTGTTTTTCTATTTTAAGTTTATTTTCTGTGCTTTTTTTAGTAATTCAAACAAATTGATGTTTTTTTGTTTTGTTTTGTCTTATTCTCCCACCCCTTTATTAAAAACAGATTTTTTTTTCTCACATAATATATCCTGATTATGGCTTCCTTCCCTGGACTCCCCCCCCTCCGTGTCTCCCTGTCTTTCCTCCCATCTTTCCACCCCCTTTCTCTCATTAAAAAACAGGAGGCTTTCAAGGAATAAAACAAAATATAATGCTATAAAACAAAAACCAACATTTGACTAGTACAAACAAAGCAAAAGGAAAAGAGCCCAAGCGAAGGTGCAAGAGGCAGAGACCCACTCATTTGTACACTTGAAAACTGAACCAGAAGCCATGATATACACAAAAAGTACCTGTAGGGTAAGAGAGAAGAAAAATATGAATAAAATAAAGCTAAAATATGATAAGATAATTTTTTAATAAAAAGGAAAAGTCCTTATACGACATTATGAACCAATGAGCCTCCATAGATGCCATTTAACTGGTTTCCTGTTGGCATCCACTGCTGGGCATGCAGCCTGCCCTTAAGAGTAGTTTGCCTCCCCAGTGAGACTCCCTTGGGGAAAACTAAACTTTCATTTGCAAGTGGCTATAAGTAGGAGACAGCCCCTTGGATGGGGATGGGGGATGTGTCCACTAGAACCCCAACTGGTGCTGACCCAGCAGGTCCTGTGCATGCTGCCTCAGTCTTTGTGAGTTCATGCGTGCATTGATCATGTTGATTTAGAAGGCCTTGTTTTCCTGGTGTCCTCCATTCCCTCCAGTTCTTACACTCTTTCCCCCTCTGCTTCGACAGGGTTCCCTGAGCCCCGAGGGAACAGGTTTGATGGAGACATCCCATTTAGAGCTGAGTGTCCCAAGGTCTCCTGCTCTCTGCATGTCTGGCTGTGGGTCTATGTATTTGTTCTCATCTGCTGCAGGAGGAAGCTTCTCTGGTGATGGATGAGCCAGGCAGTGAACTATGAGTATAATAGAACGTCATTGCGAGCCATTTTATGGCTACTGTTTTTTTTTTTTTTTTCAAATAAACAGCAGTATTTGTTTTTCATCCTAGGTCCCTGGGCTATCTAGTCTCAGGTTTTGTTCTCCTAAGTAGTGTGGGATATGGGTTCCATCTTGTTGAAGTGGCCTTCAGTCAAACCAGATATTGGTTGGTTATTCTTTCTCATAAGCTTTGTGCCACCATTGCACTAGCATATTTTGCAAACAGGATACCATTGTAGATCAAAGCTTTATGGATGGGTTGCTGTCTGCATTTCTTCTTTGGCGGTATGCAGAATACCTTCTCGTACTAAAGATGCTAGATCTAGGGGTGAAGGCTCTTTGTAGGAGCCAGCTCCATTTCTCCATGTTCAGTGAGTTGTGTAGCTGATGCCTTCAGCAATGGAGCCTTGCTGTCACTCTGTGTAGAGCAACCTATTCTCTTAGCAACAGCCTGGGTTGTTGGGCATCTCCATGGACTCCTTTGGCCAAGAACTCAATTAGATGTAGCCTAGTCTTGGAACTAGAAGCTTCATTTGATGATAAGAAATGGCCTGTTGGTGCTCTGACTCCCCCATTATTTGGTGATTTCATTTAGATTCCTTCATATATATATATGGTTTCTATACTACCCCTGAAATTGCCATTAATTTTAGCTGTCTCTACCTGTACTCCCTTCCTCATCTCCCTCATCCCCACCTGTCTCCATTTGATCTTCCTGTTTCAGTCCTCCACCCCATCCCTGCCCATCCATCATTGACTATTGATTCTATTTTTCTTTCCTAGGGAGATCTGTCTGCACCTAGTGCCTTACTCTATAACTAAACTCTGTATGGTTCTACAGATTATAGATTGGCTATCCTTGAATTTACATCTGAAATCCACATGTAACTGAATGCATACTATATTTACCTTTCTGGGTCTGAATTAACTCCATCAGGATGACTTTTTTCTAGTTCTATCCACTTATCTGAAAATTTCATGGTTTCATTTTTTTAATGGCACAGTAATACTAAATTTATAAATGTGCCACATTTTCTTCATCCATTCTTCTGTTGATCAGAATCTAGATTGTTGTCAGATTCTGTTTTTTATGAATAGAGTAGCAATAAATTTGGTTGAGCAAGTGTCTCTGTGGGAAAATGAAGCAACCTTTGGATGCTCAAGAGTGGTATAGCTGGGTCTTAAGGTAGATTGATTCCTATCTTCCTGAGGAACTGTCACACTACCTTCTACAGTAACTGTACACATTTACCACCAGCAATAGATGAGTGCTCTCCTTACTCTACATCCTCGCCAGCATGAGCTGTCACTTGTTTTATTGATTTTGGCCACTATGACGTGTAAGATGAAATCTCAAAGTGTTTTAATTTTATGTCCCTAATTTCTAAGGATGCTGAACATTTCTTTATGTGTTTCTCATTACTTTGAGTTTCCTCTTTTGAGACATCTCTGTTTAGACCTCTACAACATTTTTAAATTGGGTTATGTGCTATTTTCTTGATTTTATATAGTTCTTAATATATTTTGGATATTAGCCCTTTATCAGATACATAGTAGGTACAATTTAATCTGATTCTGTATATTGCCTCTTTGTCTGAATGACGGTGCCTTTGGCTATGCAGAAGCTTTTCAGTTTGATAAAATCCCACTTATTAACTGTTCATCTTAGTGCTTGTGCTATAGGTATTCTATTCAGAAAGTCTTTTCCTGTGCCTATGAGTTCAAAGCTATTCCCCAGTTTTTGTTCTATAAGGTTAAGTTGTTTGATTGGAGTTGAGTTTTGTGCAGGGTGGTAAGTATGGATCTATTTGCATTCCTCTGTGTGCAGACATTCAGTTTGACTAGCACTGTTTGTTGACAATGCTATCTTTTCTTTTAGGCTTCCTTATAAAAAAATTAGGTTTGCATAAGTGTGTGGCTTTATGTCTGGGTCTTCAATTCAAGTTTATTGATCAAAATGTCTGTTTCTGTTCCGATATCATACTGTTTTTATTACCATAGCTCTGTAGCACAATTTGAAATTGAACCTGGTAATGCCTCCAGCAGTTCTTTTATTGTTCAGGACTCTTTAACTAGCCTGTTGTTTTTAATGTTTTGATATGAAGCTGAAGAATATTCTTTCAAGATCTGTGAAGAACTGTGTTGGAATTTTGATGGGGGTTGTATTAAATCTGTAGATTGATTTTGTAGGATGACCATTTTAACTATATTAAGCCTACAAAATCTGTGATCATGGAAGATCTTTGCATCTACTGATATCTTTTAAATTTATTTCTTCAGTGTCTTAAGGTTTTTATCATGTGAGCCTTTCACTTGCTTGGTTAGATATCTCTATATCTTAGCTCAAGCTACGTCATTTACATGGGAAATGATTTCACCTGCAAATAAAGATACTTTGTCTTCTTCTTTTCCCATTTGTATCCTCTTGCTCCCCTTCAGTATTATTGCTGTAGCAAAGTCTTCAAGTGCTGTATTGAGTAGGTATGGAGAGAGTGAACAACCTTGTCTTGTTTTGACATTAGTAGAAATGCTTTTAGTTTCTTTCCATTTAAGCTGATCTTAGCTATGGGCTTACTCTAAATTGCCTTTATTATGCTGAGGTTTGTTCTTTGTATTTCCAATCTCTCTAGGACTTTTACTGTGAAGAGATGTTGGGTTTTGTCAGACCTTTTCTGCATCTAATGAGATGATCATGGGGTTTTTGTCTTTCAGTTTTTTTTATGTGGTGGCTTATATTTATTGGTTTACAAATATTGAACCATTGCTGTTTCTCTAGGATGAATCTGTACCATGGTGGATAATCTTTTTAATGTGTTCTTGGATTTAGTTTATAAGTATTCTATTGAAAACCCTGAATGTATGTTCATGAGGGAAACTGGTGTGTATTTTCTTTCTTTGCTGGGTTTTTATGTGGTTGGGGATCAGGGTAACTATGACTTTGTGAAACAAATTGGGAAATGTCCCTTCTGTTTCTATTTTGTGGAATAGTTTGAGGAGTATTGGCCTTAACTCTTTTAAAGTCTGGGAGAATTCTGTGCTAAAACTATCTGGCCTTTGTTGTTGCTATTTTGTTTTTGTTTTATGACTCTTAAACTTTTAATTGCTTCTTTTTTTTTCACCAGGGGTTATAGGGAGGTAGGGAGGTATGCTTACATTTCTTATTCAATCTTGGTTTAACTTTGACAAGTGGTGTGTGTCGAGAAAATTATCCTTTTTTTTTTTAATTTTCCAGTTTGGTGGAGTACAGGTTTTTAAAGTGTATCCTTATGATTCTGTGGATTTCCTCAGTGTCTATTGTTATATCCTCCTTCTCTTTTCTAATTTTGTTAATTTGGAACTTTTCTCTCTGCCTTTTGGTTAACTTAGACAAGGGTTCATCAATCTTATTGATTTTCTCAAAAGAACTAACTCTGTTTCATTGATTCTTTTTTTTTAAGATTTACTTATTTATTTACTATGTATACAGTGTTGATATCAGATCTCATTACAGATGGTTGTGAGCCATTGTGTGGTTGCTGGGAACTGAACTTAGGACCTCGGGAAGAACAGCCAGTGCTCTTAACCTCTGAGCCACCTCCCCAACCTCTTTTATTGATTCTTTGTATTGTTCTTTTCATTTGTTTGTTTCTACTTTATTGATTTCATCCCTAAGTTGATTATTTCTTGTAGTCTACTCATTTTGGGTGTTTTGTTCTAGAGTTCTTAAGTATGTTATTGCTAGTATGAGATCGTTTCAGTTTCTTTAATGAAAGTACTTAGAGCTCTGAACTTGACTTCTAAAACCACCCTCAATGTGTTCTATGAAGTTTGAGTATGCTGTGTATTCATTTTCATTCAATTCTAGAAAGTCTTTAATTTCTGTTTTGATTCATTTTTTGTTCAGTTGCGAGTTGTTCAGTTTTCATGAGTTTGTAAACTTTCTGTTGTTGATATTCAGTCTTGACCCATGGTGGTCAGATAGAAAGCAGGGTGTTATTTTAATTTTCTTTTATCTGTTGGGATTTGTTCTGTGTCCAAGTATGTGACTATCTTGAAAAAAGTTCCACAAGGTGCTGAGAAGTGGTGTAGGAGGTGCTTCTGCATTTGTATTGCTTTCATTGGTTGAATAAAGAAAACTGCCTTGGCCTTTTGATAGGGCAGAAATCAGGTAGGCAGAGTAGACAGAAGAGAATTCTAGGAGAGAAAAGGTAGAGTCAGGGAGAGCTGCTATGGAGTTGAGAGAGTCAGACATGCTGAATCTTTCCCGGTAAGCTACGACTTGTGGTGACACACAGATTATTAGAAATAGGCTCAATCAATATGTGAGAGTTAGCCAATAAGAGGCTAGAGCTAATAGGCCAGGCAGAGTTTAAATGAATACAGCTTCTGTGTAATTATTTCAGGTATAAGTTACCTGGGCACCGGGAAGGCAGCTGGAGCCGGGCGGGATGGAACAAAGGGGCCCGTGCTCTCCTTACAACAGAGAAGAAGGTATATATTTTTTGTGTTTGGGTAAAATGTTCAAAAATATCTGCTGGGTCCATTTAATTCTTAACATTGTTTAACTCCAGTATGTCTGTTTAGTTGTCTGGATGACCTGTCTGGATGGAGGGGGAGGGAGGAGGGTTAGTGGGGAAGTGGGAGGGGAATGGGAGAAGAGGAGGAAGTGTAAATTTTTGAATGGAAAAATAAAAATAAAAAAAGAATGTTTCAGATATAAGAAATAAAAGAGCCAAAAGTCCCTTATCCATTTCCAGATACTATATATTTTGTCAGTAGTTGAGGTATGGGCAGTTCCTTGCCCAGAGTCCAGTTTTGCCAAGAAGAAGACAAGCTCCAAGTGGAGTGTCTTTGGTGCTCAACAATCTCTCAGGAATAGATCGGTGTTGCCAGGAGCGATTGTGTCTCGCTACCACAGAACTCTAAATTAGATTAAATGCCATTTTCTACAGTTCTTTGAAGAGGTTGAAGATTATCTGTTTATACAGAATATAATCTCTATGTATCTAAAGAACCTGATTAGTCTGACTATAAATATGACAAACATAGATGAATATTGATCTACAAGTCTTAGCACTATCACCATCATGATGTCATATCAACCAGGTGGAGTTGTTATGGGGCCCCATCTTCTTCCTGGAAACTTCAAATATTACTGCAGGAAAAATTCATTGTTCATTGTGGAAAAGTTAAACATTATTTATATAGACATATGCAGATGTATATATTCAATGAAAGGCATGATAAAGAAAAAAATAGATATGAAGAAAAGCAAAGATGTTTTCTAAATTCATTTTCTTTCTGTCCCATATCATGGCTCTTGACATGAGACAGACACTCCAGAAACTCTGGATTTTTCTCTTAACAACAGGATTGGAATTAGAGAGGGACTGAGCCAGAGTCCAACTCTAAAACGAGCTCTATAAAATTAGAAATATAAACGTATATCTTAGATTTTTATACTTACAGAACCTATTCGGTTTTCTTGATAGTCCCTATTGGGTAGTTATTTTTCCAACTGTCAGTATTCAAACATCCAGGGTCCCTTGAAATTTTCAAAGATGAGTGTTTTCCTATGGGGATAAGAACAGAACCCTGTCCCCATCCTATATGTTTTTCTTACCACTTGTATGATTATCACCATTGCAGATGAGCTGTCATTTCTCCTTTCCAAGAGGTTTTTCCTCTTCAAACTGAACCTTTATTAATTTCAATGGTATCCACAATTTTTCTTCTACTGTGGAAACAAGAGCAAAACCCCTTCCCCAATTTAGCACATCTCCTGGCTTCCATTGCGAGGTCAGCATATCCTTAAAATAAACCGGTTGATTTAATTCAGCAGACTTTTCCATTATCCAATGTGTTTCTGCTGCTGTTGTCCCTTTCTCATTGGCCTTAAGAAAATTCAAGGTTAATAAGGCATTATGTAATCTATTTCTGGGGGCATTTTCCACCCCTTTCTGTTTATTTAGCATATCCTTTATAGTTCGATTTGATCTTTCTATAACTGCTTGACCTGTAGGATTGTGAGGTATACCTGTAACATACTTAATATTATAACAAGCAAAAAACTGTTTCATTTTCCTAGAGACATAAGCTGGACCGTTATCTGTCTTTATTTGTGCAGGTATACCCATGATGGCCATAAGTTCTAATAAATATAAGATTACTGAATCAGCTCTTTTGGAGCTTAAAGCAGTTGCCCACTGAAAGCCTGAATAAGTGACAGTGGTGTGATGTACATATTTTAATTTTCCAAATTCCTCAAAGTGGAAAACATCCATCTGCCAGATTTCATTCCTTTGAGTACCTTTTGGGTTAGTCCCTGCAGATAGTGGTGTTTGGTTATATGAAGAGCAAGTAGGGCATCTCTTTATAATCTCCTTAGCTTGTTGCCTTGTAATGGAAAACTCTTTCTTTAAACCTTTGCTATTGATGTGATTTTTTTTTATGAAATTCTGAGGCCTGCAACACACTTCCAATCAATAATTGATCAATTTCTGCATCCCCTTGTGCTAGAGGACCTGGCAGGTACATATGGGATCAGATGTGTGTTATGTACATAGGACAAAGCCTATTCCTAATTATGTCTTGTACCTGGATAAACAATGAAGTCAATTCTGTAACATCTGGTATAAATTCAGCAGTTTCAATATGCAAGATAACTCTGTATATTGTGAATCAGTAACTATATTAAGAGGCTCTTTAAAACCCCTTAGCACTATAAGAATGGCATATAATTCTGCCTTCTGGACAGAAGTATAAGGGCTTTGTTCCACCTTACTCAATTCATCTGATTTGTAACCTGCCTTCCCTGATTTATTAGCATCAGTATAAAATGTACAGGCTCCAGTTATTGGAGCATCACATACAATTCGAGGAAGAATTCAAGAAGTTCTCTTTATAAGATTAAGTCTATTGCTTTTGGGATGTTTGCTATTAATTTCTCCCCCCAAATTAGCACAAGCCCTTTGCCATGGTTCATTGTCTTCCCATAAACTTTTTATTTCATCAGTAGTGAAAGGCACTATAATTTCTACTGGGTCTATACCTGCTAGTTGATGAAGTCTCAGTTTCCCTTTTATAATTAATTCAGAGACCTTTTCTACATAAGTTTTTAATTTTTTATTTGGTTTGTGTGGTAAAAAGATCCATTCTAAAAAATATCTTCCCTCTGCATTAAAATTCCCATAGGAGAAATTCTGGAAGGCAATATGACTAGAATACAACTAAGATTTGGATTCACCCTATCCACATGTGCCTCCTGTAATTTTTCCTCAACCATCGTCAGTTCCTTTTCTGCTTCAGCTGTTATTTCTCTGGGACTATTCAAGACTTTATCACCATATAATGTTTGTTTAAATGAATTATTAGATCAGGTGTTATCACAACAGCCAGTCATGGACTAGAAATGTCTTCTAACAATCTTTGAAAGTCATTAAGAGTCTGTAACTGGTCTCTCCTAATTTGTGCCTTTTGTCCTAATTTTCTGTAAACCTATTCTGTAACCCAGGTAATTAACAGAATCTCCTCTTTGAATCTTTTCAGGAGCAATATGTAATCCCCATTTAGGCAAAACTATGTTTACTTCCTCAAACATTCTTTCTAAAGTATCTATGTTTGAATCGGATAGAAAAATGTCATCCATGTAATGGTAAATTATAGGCTTAGGGAATTGCTTACATATTATTTCCAATGGCTGACTTACAAAGTATTGACATAGGCTGAGGCTATTGAGTATTCCCTGTGGTAGTACAGTCCACTGGTCTCTCCTAGTAGGCTGAGAATTATTATAAATAGGCACTGTGAAGGCAAATTTTTCTCTATCCTTTTATTGTAAAGGTATCGTGAAGACACAATCATTCAAATCAATAACTATAAGAGGCCATCCTTTTGGTAACAGAGAAGGTGGAGGAATTCCAGACTGTAGAGGGCCCATAGGTTGAATTACCTTGTTGGCAGCCCTTAGATCTGTCACTATTCTCCATTTACCAGATTTCTTTTTTAAAACAAACACAGGAGAATTCCAAGGGCTAGTTGACTCCTCAATATGTTGAGCATCTAATTGCTCCTGTACCAATTGTTCTAAAGCCTGCAATTTATCTTCAGTTAGAGGCCATTGCCTAACCCATATTGGTGTCTCAGTTAGCCATTTTAAAGGTAGGGCTGTTGGTACCTCTAAAGGTTTGTTAGTTACTTTATGTTCTTTTACAGCCTGAATGGTTGGTGACCTTTGTGCATAGTACCTTATTACATCCTTCCCAGAATTATGAATTCCTGAGACTGCAGGAATGTTAATCTGGGTATTCCATTGCGGTAGCAGGTCATGGCCCCATAAATTTATTGCAATATCAGCTACATATGGTCTTAGCTTTCCTCTTTGACCTTCTGGCCCAATACAGTTAACCCATCTCGTGCTTTGTTTAACTCAAGATATTGTTCCAAATCCTTGTAAGTGAACATCTGCCTCTTGAAGAGGCCAATTTGGATGCCAAGATTTTGGAGTGATGATACTCACATCCACTCCTGTGTCTATGACAATCACAATTGTGATTGTAAGAGTGTCAACAATCACAATTCTATTTATACACAATCTCAGCTTTGGTCTCTGATCATTTATAGAAGTTTGCCAAAATATACACTTCTTATTTCCTATTTGAATTTCTTACTTATCTGTAGTAAGAGGAGCAGCAGCCCCATCCTGCTGCCCAGCTAGCATAAGCCCCGAAATATCTACATGGAAATTGTATTAATTAAATTACTGCCTGGCTATTATCTAGCCTCTTGGCCAACTCTCACTCTTGATCTAACCCATTTCTATTAATCTGTGTTTACCATGAGGTTGTGGCTTACTGGGAAAGCTTCTAACCAGTGTCAGTCTCGGGCAGGAGAACCATGGCGTCTGCCACACTACCTTCTTCCCAGCATTCTGTTCTGTCTACTCTGTCTACCTGATTTCTGCCCTATCTAAAGGCCAAGGCAGTTTCTTTATTCACCAATGAAAGCAACACAAATATAGAAGAACCTCCTACACCATTTCCCCTTTTTCTGTTTAAACAAAAAGGAAAGGCTTTCATTTTAACATAGTAAAATTACATATAACAAAACAGTTATCAAGCAAGAACTACAGTTACCATATTTATATCTACTTTATCTTTTATCATAACAAAGGAAAACTATAACTATAACTATCTATTCTTTAACTCCATCAAAAAGTCCAGAAGGATATAATATTACCTAAGTAAATGAGAAGTAAGCAACTTCCAAAACTCTAGAAATGACAGAGACATCTCGCTGCCTGGACAGTCACCCAAAGTTGTTTTTTTGTACCGTTGGGGCATCCATCTTCAGCCTACAGGCCCATAATATCCAGCAGACTTTTCCATGAAGCAGAAAATTTTAAAAACAGTTCATTCACTTTCTTCTGTATCCTGCAGAATGTCTCGCAGATTCTTTCATGAATCAGGAACCCCCAAAGGATCATCTCACCTTTAGGCAAGTTCAGCAGTCCTCTCTCTGCAGTTTCTTTGTGTCCAGTATATGCAACAGTCCAGGCAAGAGCAGTTTCTTGCCCAAATGGCTAACCAACTCCATAAGAAGCCTCTTTGATGCCCATCTTTCTCTTGAAGTAGATTAGTGCTGCCAGGAGCAGACATGTCTCATTGTCATGAAAAGCCCTGAGTTATTAAAACATTAAAATGCCATATTCTGTAGTCGTTGAGAGATATGAAGAATGTCTATCTAACTGAAATATATCTCAATATATCTAGAAAATCTAACTAACATGACTACAAGCTTGACTATTATCGATGATTACCCATTAACAACCTATATTTCCCAAGTATACATTACATTTTTAAATGAACTACACAATCACAATACCTTATTCAAGATCAGAAATACATATACATATAACAAAATTGACCTTAAATTTATATCAACAAAGCAAAATCCATACCAATGCAAATTATTCATATCTATATCATATCCCCCTTTAAATGTAAAAGAACATTTTTACACAATATTTTGGAATATGGGTGCAGTTATTTCTCTCTGGGTCTGTTACTCCTATGTTCAGAGCCTTAATTAATCTTTGCAAAAAGTCAGTATAGGGTTCTCCCTGTCCCTGCCTAACTCTGGTATATGACTATACCTTTGTCCTTGTTTCTGGTATTCTATCCCAGGCATTCAAGGCTGCTTTGTGGCATAGGGACAATACTTCATCATAAAGAGCTTGGATCTGTGGATTGGCGTATGCTCCTATGCCAAGAATTTGATCCTGCGAAACCTCCACACCTTTTGCTCTTCCTTGATGTTACATATGTTTGGATTCTAATTTGAAATAAACTCCAAACATCAAGGAAGGTCCATCCTCTAACACCACTGATGCTAACTGGGAAAAATCATGGGGAATAGCTCTGACATTAGAAGCCCAAGTCCTTATCATTTCCTTAACAAATGTAGAGTGCAAGCCATAAGTAATGACGGTGTGCTTAATTTCCTTCAGATCATTCAGTCCTATCAGCATCCATCTATCTTCTTTGGCTCCCCTTGAGCCTTTAGAAATTGATGCTTTGTCAGAGTAAATTACAGGGTATGTCACTAAAACCCTGGGTAAACCAGTTCTGACAGCTGGTGATGGTATTGGATCCTGCCCTTGTGTCTTCTCACCCAAATCATCAGCTCCAATAATTTCCTCAATCATTTCAAATCTCTTAATCATTGTCTCACGTAAGGCCTGAATCTCCTGACCTGCAAAGGTTTCTAGTGATTTCCCTATGGTATTAATTTTCTGGTCCCCATTCTGCACCTGTGATTCCAAGGTCCTAATGTTTCCTTTCAAAGATAACATCTCCTCTTTGAACTGCCCCTGGCTATCGTGTAAGCTGCCATCCTAGAGGTATATTTTGTCTGTTACGTTATCAAAACTGTGATAACTTCTGAAAGTCAAATTCAACAGCCTGGACCCTTTCAGGTAAGTTCCTAGTACCCTTAGATATGGAGTCAATTTTGCCTATCATGGTATTAATCCTATCAATTAATGTCATATACTTCCATAATGACATAATATGGGGAAGAAAACTGAAACCTAATAACCAGTAAATTGAGGTACCTCTAAGGTCATAGAGGCCTCGTGTGATTTCTCCATAGTGGCAGCAAAAACCGTGGCTAGAGTCCCATTAAAAACAAACCCTGCCATTTTACCTGTTAACCAGCAGATGGCGCTGTTTCCGAGTTGCGACCGGAATCAATGGAACGGTGTCAGGATAGATCCTGGGATACTCAACAGGTTAGATGTACACAGAGGAAGAAAACCCAGGTCCAGGCACAAAAGAACAAAAACCCAGGGAGCTTCCAGTGACTGATAAATAGCATGGCTTACCCAGGGCACCTGCCATGCTCCGACCCAATGCAGGGGGTCGTGACACACCTCCTGCGAGAACGGCCGACAGCCCACCCAGCATTCCTATGCTGCTTCCGCTGGGACAACGGGTCACGGTGCAAACCCAAATGCTGTGGCAGCACTCTGGTCCGTTGTGGCGGAGATTTCAAATAGCGCTTCTGCTGGATGTCACAGGGAGTTTTTGTCCCAGGGGATTTTCAGTATTTGGCAACTGCTTGTGCTCTGACTTGCGCTGCCCAAGTGATGTGCTGAAAAGGGGATTTAAAAGCCACTCAGAAAAGATCAAACCAGGCGGGCAAAGACTGTCTGGGCCTGTGGATCCCAGGAGGCGTGGAGTTTTTAACTGCTGACTCCACGCATAGGCTGCGGCTGAGGGAGGGCTCATGCCAAGCCAAGCTGGCAGTAGGCAGCTGAGCCAGTGGCAGGCAGCTGAGCTGGGGTATGGGGGTTGGTGGGGCTGGGGAGGTGGTTCTAAAACCAAACTTTGGGTGCCAGATAATGCACGAAACAATCCCACACCAGTTTGGAATTATTATTGATAAAAGGGTTATTCATTTTAAAGGAAAAAACTTACAGAACACCATCCTAAGCAACAGCCCTTTACACGACCAGGAAAGGAGTCTAGTCGTCAGAACTGGAGTCCGAAGCAAGAGAGCAAGAGGAGGGCTGCTGCTGCTTTTTAAAGCGAAAGAGATCACGCCCCAGTGGGCTGGTATCTCAAAGGCTATTGGCTGAAGGAGTGGAAGGAGCTCCCACAGCAGGTTTTTATTATTTTGTTGTTGTTGTGATGGTGGTGGTAGTGGTGTGTGTGTGTTTCCCCTTTTACTTCGTTTTATTTTATTTTTTTACATACTAATCCCAGTCCTCCCCCATACTCCACCTACCTTCCCCTCACCCCACCCCACCCCACCCCATCTCATACTCAGAGAGGATAAGGCCTTCCATGGGGAGTCAACACATTCTGTCACATCACCACTTTGAGGCAGGGCCAAGGCCTTCCCCCTCGTGCCTAGGTTAATCAAGGTTTCTCTTCATAGGAAATGGGCTCCAAAAAGCCAGATCATTCATTAGGGATGGCTCCTGGTCCCACTGCCAGTAGCCCATAAACTGCCCAAGCCACCAACTGTCACCTGTTTTCAGTGGGGGTAGATTGGTCTTATGCAGGTTTTCTGGTTGTCTGTCTGGAGTTAATGAGCTTCTACTAGTTCGGGTCAGCTTTTCCTGTAGGCTTCTCCGTCATGGTCTTGACCCTTTTACTCATGTTATTGCTGCTCCCTCTCTTCGACAGGACTCCGGTGTCAGGTTGGGAGCGGAGGCCCCACCCTCAGGCCTGGTCTGGACTCCAAATCCCAGCAGACCAGATCCTGACCCCTCCCTGTGGGTGGGGTCAGGACCCCTTCCCAAGGTATTTAAGTGATCTTCTTAAAGAGGAACACGTGGCCCCTTTCCCTTCCTCCCGGTAGTCGCATTCCCTTGGCTTCCCGGTTCCCCCATCGGGGCCACCTGAGAGTGCAGAACTTCCACTAAACCTGGATATTTCTTAATTTGGCTTGTTTGATTCGGCTTGATTGGGAATTTTGTGTTGGCGGAAGCTCACGTTAGGAAATATTCCTAACATCCGGGAGCTCTGTTCAGTGGTTAGTTCCACAACTGACCACCCTGTGTCTGTATTTCTGCATCTGCTTCCATCAGTTATTGGATGAAGGTTTTAGGAGATCATGTCTATTTCCCCTTCCTAGGCAGATTCATCTATGTCTCTCTTAGAAGCCTCTTTGTTGCCTAGCTTCTCTGGAGCTGTAGACGGTAGACTGGTCATTCTTTGTTTTATCCCTAATATTCACATATGAGTGAGTATTTGTCTTTCTGGGTTTGGGTTACCTCACTCAGGATGATTTTTTCCATTTTCATCCATTTACCTGCAAATTTCAAGATATTGTTTTTTTTATTACTGAGTAGTACTCCATTGTGTAAATGTACCATATTTTCTTTATCCATTCTTCGGTTGAGGGGTAAATAGGTTTTTCCAGGTTCTGGCTATTATGGATTATGCTGCTATGAACATTGTTGAGCAAATGTCCTTGTGTATGAGTGTGCTTTCTTTGGGTATATGCCTAAAAGTGGTATTGTTGGGTCTTGAGGTAGATTGATTCTCAATTTTCTGAGAAATTGTCATACTGATTTCCAAAGCAGCTGTACAAATTTGTACTCCCACCAGTGATGGAAGAGTGGTCCCCTTTCTCCACATCCTCTCCAGCATGAGCTGTCACCAGTGTTTCTGATCTTAGCCATTCTGACAGGTGTAAGACAGTATCTTAAACTTGTTTTGATTTGCATTTCCCTGATGGCTAAGGATGTTGAGCAATTCCTTAAATGTCTTTCAGCCATTTGAGTTTCTTCTTTTGATAATTCTCTGTTTAGATCTGTACCCCATTTTTAAATTGGAGTATTTGATATTTTGCTGTTCATTTTCTTGAGTTCTTTGTATATTTTGGAGATCAGCCCTCTGTCAGATGTGGGGTTGCCAATTTTTTTTCCCATTCTGAGGGCTGGCATTTTGTCTTGTTGACCATGTCCTGGTGTGGGAAGTCATGACCCATGATTCAAGTGCCAGATGTGCGGGTCAAAAAATCCCAAGCTAACTCCAAAAGATTTTAATTATATATTTTTTTCTTATAAGAGGCAAACTCACAAAACAGAAACAAGAAGTTCAACCTCAGCTGTGTAATGTAGGAACCAGAGAAAGCGAGCCCTGGACAGGCAGGTGATTTTTTTCTGGGTACCCAAAAGGTCATGACCTAACCTGGTCCAACCTCTTAAAGGTCATTAGCTGACAGAGGTTTTCCATCAGTGTCCTTTGCCTTATAGAAGCTTCTCAGTTTTAGGAGGTCCCATTCATTAGTTGTTGCTCTCAGTGTCTGTGCTTACTGGGATTATATTTAGGAAGTGGTCTCCTGTGCCAATGCATTCAAGGCTACTTTCTACTTTCTCTTCTATGAAGTTCAGTGTGGTTGGTTTTGTGTTGAGGTTTCTGATACATTTGGACTTGAGTTTTGTGCATGGCAACAGATATGGATCTATTTACATATTTCTATATGTCGACTTCCAGTTATGCCAGCACCATTTGTTCAATATGCTTTCTTTTTTCCATTTTATATTTTTAGATTCTTTGTCAAAAATCAGGTGTTCATAGGTGAGTGGATTCTATTGGTCCTCCCGTCTGTTTTTTGTGTCAATACCAAGGTGTTTCCCCTTTTCTGTTTCCTGGTCTGGGATTATTTATTTATTATGGGATTATTTATTATTATTATTATTATTTGTGTTTTCCTAGAAGTTTCCTTCTAGTGTCTTCTGTAGGACTGGGTTTATAGACAGATATTTCCAAGTAGTGGTGGCTCACAGCTTTAATCCCATCACTCAAGAGGCAAAGACAAGTGGATCTGAGATTCTGAGGCTAACCTTGTATACAGAGTAGTTCCAGGACACTAAGAACCCTAATTCTTGAGCTCCCCTCAAAAAATATCCCCGGAAAAATCTTTTGCTGGGTATAGCAGTCTAGTGATATCTCTGGTCTCTTAGAGTCTGAAGAGCACCTGTCTAGACCCTCCTGACTTTTAGAGTCTCCATAAGAAGTCAGGATTTATTCTGCCATTATATGTTACTTGGCCTTTTCCTCTTGCAGCTCTCAATATTCTTTCTTTGTGTTTTATGTTAGGTGTTTTGATTATTATGTGCAAAGGGGATTTTCTTTTGGTTTAGTTTAGTTGATTTTCTGTAGAACTATTGTATCTTGATAGGCATTTCCTTCTTATGTTAGGAAAATTTTCTTCTATGATTTTGTTGAAAATATTTTCTGTGCCTTTAACCTGGATATCTTCTTCTTCTATTTCTATTATTTGTAGATTTTATCTTTTCACAGTGTCACAAATTTCCTGGAAGTTTTGTGCCAGGATATTTTATTATATATATATATATATATATATATATATATATATATATTCATGTAGATGTATAAAATTTATTTTATATATATATTATTACATGTAATATATATATCACATTTTTGGCATAGCTATCATTTCTTCTAACATGTCTTCAATACATGAGATTCTCTCTGCTATCTCTTGTATTCTGTTGATGAGGCTTGCATCTATGATTTCTTTTCAAGTTCCCAAATTTTTCATTTCCAGATTTCCCTCAGTTTGGGCTTTCTTTATTAATTCTATTTTTACTTTTAGGTCTTGAACTGTTTTATTCATTTCTTTTTATTGTTTGTGCTTTCACATTTGTTTTGCTTTGTTTTTAGAAATAGGGTTTCTCTGTGTGACAGTCCCAGCTGTCCTGAAACTCACTTTGTAGATCTCACTGAGATCTGCCTGCCTCTGCCTCCCAAGGCGTGTGCCACCATTGCCTGGATTTCATGGTTTTTTTTAAAAAAGAATTTACTCATTTCCTCTTGAAGGCCCTCTATCATATTCATAGACTATTTTAAGGTCTTTGTCTTGTGCTTCAGCTGTGTTGCAATGCTCAGGATCTACTGTGGCAGGGTTGTTGGGCTCTGGTAGAGACATATTGTCCAGGCTGTTATTGTTTGCTATTTTATGCTGATGTCTTGGCATCTGGGTTTGGGAAGATTCTACTTCTAGGTGCTGATATCTGGACTTGTCTTGGGTTGGTGTTTTATTCCTTGGTTTCTGCTAGCTTCTCTGGTTCTTAGGAGAGAGTGGTAGATGGTAGGAAATTCTTCCGGGATCCTGATAGTTGTGGTCACTGGGACTCCAGGTAGAATGTGGTCTTAGGTGTTGGGAGCTGACCTTTAAGAATGGTATGGGGTTGGAAGACATCTCTCGTAGCTGAGAAGGTTCTACAGGAAAGACTAAGGCAGGATGTTCCACCAGGACCTGTTTAGTCCCCTGGGACTGGGGATGGAGAGTGAGGAGAGGCCACAGCAGGTAGTGAACTTCAGAGCTAGGCATGAGGCTGGGGGACTGGATTTGGAGGGGAGGAGGGGGAATGATGATTGGTAGTTAGGCTACCTGCTTCCCTGGGTGGAGAGGCCTATGGATTCTCAGGGACTGCCTGCTGGAGTTAGAGACTGGGATAATATAGTGGTATTTTGTTTATGAGCTAACAAATAGAGCTTGCCTGAGGATCAGAATGCAAAGCTAGCTACACTAGTCAGTCATATAGACCAGGCAGTGGTGGCACACACCTTTAATCCCAGCAGCTACACTAGTTAGCCATAGAGGCTGGGCAGTTGTGATGCATGCCTTAAATACCAGCACTAGAGAGGAATATAAGGCAGAATGAGACAGGAACTCATTCTCTTATCAGTCTGAAGATTTCATAGACATAAGAGCTCTCTAGTGTTTGGCTGCTTTGCTTCTCTGGTCTTGAATCCCAGGATCTGTCTTTGGGTTTTTATTAGTCGTGCTACAGGATAAAGTGATGACTTGAAGGAAAGAGAGGTTGGAGAAGGTCTATGTGATCCATTGGATGTGGGGTCAAAGAGGTAGGGGAGACTGCAGTAGGTGCCCTGCTACAGAGCTGGGAATGAGGCTGGGGGATTTGATTCCAAGGAACAGAGGGAGAGGAGAAGGTCTGCAGCTAGCCTACCTGCTTTCCTGGCCCGGGTGCAGGGTTCTATTTTCGTTTTAAATCTCAGTGGGATGTGCACTCAATCTCACAAGGTTCATTAAATCAGACACTTACAAACACAGCTAGGCTAATTCATGCTGTGTCCAGCTGTCGAGGTAGCTCTATCCAGGTTTGGGCAGAGAAGTGTGGTCAATCTACTGACTGACTTCATGGCTAAACATCTTAGTTTACTAGTGTCTATGAAGAAATTTACCTGTGTGCATTAAACACATTGGGTGTGCTCTTTGAAAGGCCTATAAAGTATGAGTCATGCTAAAAATATTCTTGCTTAGGGAAGTTGGCTAGGGCAAAGAGACGGAATATGTGCATATCAGCCAAGAACAAATGGTGCTTTTAGAGGGTAGGCATAAAAGCGATGTGAAATGAGAACATGCATCTACAACCACAATTTACAAGCAATTCCTAGCTACCAAGCCCCATGCTGAACACGGAGATGTCTTCCCCACGTACTTAACTATTAGTCCATTCTAGCAACTGTTGGAGATAGCTTACAAGAGTTGTGTGAAACGGGAAGCCAAGTGGCAGTACTGTCTGGATTGGGACCAATCCCAGCACAACCCCAGGGGTCTAGTCTAATCCTCTATCATATGCGGAACTGTAGAGTGCAGGTTCCTAGGAGGCTACAGTCCATGGTTAAGAAGCCAGTGGTAAGCGCTCACACTGGAGAATGACTTTCCTATGGTATCCTAAACACCTTCATTTAAGCCATTGAAATTAAAAGCAAGTACATTTTATGTGCTTAGTGTACAAAAGCATATCAATCCCACTATTTTAAAGTAAGAAGCAGAGTCAGGGAGATGGCTCAACAGGTAAAGGTGCTTGCCACTGAGCCTGACTGAACTGAGTTCGATTCCTGGGACCCCCTTTAACATCAGTGGTGTAAACTGTATACTATTACTACCTTAGTTTTACCATTTGGTAACTGAGGCATAGAGAGGCTAGATACCTTTTTAAACACCATGGAGATGTTGAGAGGGTGGCCTTGAATCTTAGTCTCTGACCCTAGAATCCACGGCACTGACTTCTGGTACTTCTGCTGTGGAATCAAACATGCTGGGCAACCAGAGTCCTTGCTCTTTTGGTATTCCGCAACCCACTAACCACATTACTTTACTTGCTTTTCTTTCTCTCCATCCCCTTCCCTTCATTAACCAGTGGGAAAGCCCTAATGTATTTTTTAAACACCCTGTTGTCTTGAATCTCCCCATTTCAAGCCATTTTACCTAGATCACTGTAGTCATTTCCTACCTAATGTCTCTAGTTCAGACTTTCCACACTGCTAAGATGATTGTCCTAACAGTGATGCTCAGGCCGTGTCTCTCTGACGTGCACACTCATCCTAACAGTGATGTTCAGGCCGTGTCTCTTTGACATGCACACCCATCCTAACAGTGATGTTCAGGCCATGTCTCTTTGACGTGCACACCCATCATGACCTGGACCCCTTGACCACTCCTTTATCACACTCCATGCTCTAGGTACCTTCAGCTTTTTGAGGAGAACTTATCCTGGGGTGGCTTTTTTGTATCTGCTATCCTTTTCTCTATGATCAGAATGACCTCATGGTTTCCTGCTCAGGAAACTGTCACTGGTGTGTCCCCTAAGGCACTGTTTTCAGCCCTTCTAGACACAGGCAGGCCCTCCTATCTCTGCATCTTACTGGTCTCTATGGGGATACTCTCTCCTCCTCTCAGTCTGTCTCCTTCTACTACACAGTGAGTGTTTCAAGGGACATTAACACAGTCTGTTAGAAGAGCAGTCAACACCCACACAAGAACTTCTTAGTCAATGAATAGCATGATTAGAAGACTCATCCTTAGCCCTTGTTCTAGGAGTAATCACCAGCCGACTCCAAGTCCTTAGCATAACACCCACAGCCTCCTAACAAACCTGAGAATGAGACCAAGGTTGAGTGTCAACCCAGGGGGTGCTGTTCTGGGTCAGCTTTCCATTCTTCTTTGCAGAACCAAGGCAATCAGAATCACTATTCTCACTTTATAGGCAGAAAACCCAAGGCACCAGTGGATTAGATCATTTGTATTGGAATGAGATTTTATGAACTCCATAGAATACTGACCTAAAACTTAAACATGGATAAACCACATCCTTTATTCAAACAGTATTTAAAAGTCTATGATGAAAGAATACTTCGAGATGGAATTTCCTGATCCCCATGTTCATGAATTAACAGAAAATTATGCAACTTTCCATTCATTGGGCAAACATTTACTCAGCACATTCCGAGTGCTAGGCAGAATGATAGGCCCTGGAGATGAAGGCTCACTGAAGAGAGGGGCCTGGCCTCCGTGAAATCAGAAGACACAAAT